>CAJQZJ010033117.1:0-17904 GCA_907164525.1 Lophiomys imhausi | reverse complement strand
GAATTTATAGGATTAATAGTTAAGAAATTAATGGTGTTTGTTATAAGGGAATTTAGTAATAAATAAATAAGAGTTAAATAAATAACTTAAAAGTTCGGTTTCAGACCAGTTCATCTCTCCTGCTGCTGAGATGTTCTTCCAATGGTATTAGAGCCTACTTCTTTGGGAGTCCAACACAGAGTGAAGACCACTGAGACATCCAGCCGCATGGATGGAACAGTCGCCAGACTCTTGGCCTTTCCATCACGGCAGAGCCAATGTTGGACTAGCTGGACCACAACCTGTTAGTCATTTTAATAGATCCCTTTTAATATGCATGGATTCTATCCGTTCTGTTTCTCTAGAGAATCCTAATACAGCACTTTTTCTTTCCTCTGTGTCTTTAGCATTTTCATTTATGCTTTTTAATATTTAATTTTAGAGGGTTTGTGTGTGTGTGTGCACGTGCGTGTGTGCCACCACATGCATTTGGAAGTCAAAATACCAGTTTTGAGGATCGGTTCTCTCTTTCCACGGTGGGGTCTGAGGATCAAACTCATGTGGACAGACTGGAATAGAAAGCAATTTACCCTCAGCGTTGTCACTGGCCCCTTCCTGTCTTTACTAGATTTTCATGCCCAGGGTTGTGGTAACAACAATCACGAGGCAACAAGCACAAGGATGAAGCAAACGGCAACATTCTGAGCCCGACAGAGCAGAGAGATGGGCGAGCCTGGGTCCCAAAGGAATCACTATGCAACCAACCAGAGTCATGGATTGACCTGCTTCCCCTGGGGCTCTTGAAATGTTAGGGAAACAAACTGCCATTTGTCTAGCATTTGTTGGTGTTCCCATGATGTATAGATGAAAGCATGACGGTATAATAAGAATCTTTAAAAGTGCAGAGAATGGATGGAAAACTGGCTGTCAGGGAGCCAATGGCCAAGACTGTTGTGATTTAGTGAGACCTGTTCTTTAAGATAGATGGATGGATGGATGGGTGGATGGGTGGATGGGTGGATGGATGGATGGGCGGATGGATGGATGGATGGATGGATGGATGGATGGGCGGATGGATAGATGATAGATAGATGATGGATGGGCGGATGGATAGATGATGGATGGATGGATAGATGATGGATGGATGGATAGATAGATGATGGATGGATGGATAGATGATGGATGGATGGATGGATAGATAGATAGATAGATAGATAGATAGATAGATAGATAGATAGATAGATGGATGCCCGGCTAGGAGGGCATTTTTTTTGTTTGCTTCTCCCAGAGGTCTATGGGTGTCATCATGCTGACTTCAACGTGCATTTTTCACATAATAGAAGCAAAGACTTAAGAGTTGTTGCTTGTCTAGATGGCTTGACTATCTCTTCACCCACCTGGCTGGGATGCCACCCTTGGGAGGAGCTAAAGAATTTAAGGAGATGAATAGAGAGGGAGAGAAAGCAAGTCAAGTATAACACCAGGAATACCAGCAGATGGTGCCACCAGCCCAGGAGAGGGCAGTGTCCTTACTCGCTCCAGGGGAGACTTGTTTTAAGAGGACAGCATCAGGCTGCTCCAAACATTGCAGAGGCATTAAGGAAGGACCACAGTGGGAGGAGTCCACTACTGGAACTCCTCCAGATGTCACAGGGACCCTCCAGTGAAGCAGAAGGAGGAAGTCATATTTGGCTTACTTGAGGGTAGTGGACATTGTTAGAAAATATGGTTCAATTCCCCAGCCATTCCCACGTGGTAGCTTACAACCATCCAAAATGAAATCTAGTGCCCTCTTCTGGCCTGCAGGTCTATGTGGAGACAGAGCACTGTATACATAATAAATAAATGAATCTTTTTTTTTTTTTTTTTTTTTTTAAGAGCAGCACCGTGACAGCCTTGAGCGCTGGGGAGGCCTGGGCGACCCTTGGCGGTGGCGGGTGCGTGGAAAACACTGCAGCGAAGAAACAGAACCAGCCTCTGTCGCACTGACTGAGACAGCTTTGTTAACAGGCCTGGACCTCACAAGGTCCAGAGAACCGACTCCCGCAGGTCGTCCCCTGAGCTTCACATATGCACCGTGGCACGGCCCTCCCTTCAAAAAATGAAAAAGAAAAAAAAAAAGTAAAACCAAGCTGTTAGAAGTGGCAGGCTTTCGTTTTATTTTAACGAGCAGCTGACCCTTGACAAGTCTTACACGGCTTTTCAAGGAGTCAGGTGGGCGCCTCTGATGTCCGTAGCTTTAGGAGGTGCGCGTTCTGGAGTGTGGGCTTTTTTTTTTTTTTTTTTTTTTGGTTATATCTGAAGAAGATACAAAGAATCAACGTTTCTGTGTTGCTTACGGTGACTTACACGGTCAGGGTTTGGGACAAGCACCCTCGCGCGCACTGTGGCCTCCCCTAACTGGGGCCTTCTGGTAACTTGAGTAGAGGGAGTGCCTGTGCATTCCTGGATAACTTTAGGGTGAGCTTGGTCTATAAAAAGGAAGCTCCGCTGATCTGCTGAGCCTCAAGAGATGGAGCAGGCTGGAGGGGGCGGGAGAAAGGAGAGGGTTGGGTCTTGGAGGGGGGAGGGGGCGCCACGTCTGCGCTTTCAGTCCAGCTGCAGGTTAGCCATGGAACGTAACCCTTGGGCTCAACTCTACATAGCAGCCATCCCCCAGAAGTATAAGGGGCAGCAACTGTTTGCGAGGGGCAGGCCCACCAAAACCAATAACTCAATACATTCCACCTACTCTTTTTTTTTTTTTTTTTGGAGACAGTCTCTCTGACTGTCCTGGAACTCTCTATGTAGATCAGACACCAGGCTGGTCTCGAACTCTATCTCCAGGGTGATGGAATTAAAGATTTGTGCCACCAGGCTCAGCACCCACTACTCTTGAAGCCTCTGTAGCCTCCCTACCTCCTCTCTCCTAGTCTTCTATGCCCCACCCCCACTTCTCCTTCAGTTATACCCACTCCACTCTCCTACCCCTCCCCACACACCTGCAGTCGGCAAGTTCTGCGGACTTGGGCCTCCCCGGTCTTTCCTGGTTTCTGTTGCCCCAAGTCAGTCGTTTTCCTGTCCCCCCCACCCCCTTCTCTTTCTTTCCACTTATCTTCTACAGCCTGTAAAATGTAGCTCAGGGACCTCCTTAGAGGTAGGTGTTCCATGAACTCAGGGTGGATCCAAGACCCAATTACAGTAAAATGACCAACCATTCAAAACCCCAATTGGACCAAATAGGGTATGAGTAGATAAAAAGGCGGAGCTGACCGTACAGGTACATGTGCACACAGTCTACCTCATTCCTTTAAAAAAGGACGTGACAAGAAAAAGGCTGACAAGATGACAAGGCAGGTAAAGGTGCTTGCAGTTCAGGATGATCTAAGTTCCATCCTCGATCCCCATGGTGGAAGAAGAGAACTGAGTCCTGAAAGGTACCCTCTTACCTCCACACATGCATTGTGTCATGTGTGTGCATGCACACATGTGCACACACACAGATACCTACCTACACACAATATATATATGTATGTATATATACATTTTTTTTTTTTTTTGGTTTTTCGAGACAGGGTTTCTCTGAATATCTCTGGCTGTCCTGGACTCGCTTTGTAGACCAGGCTGGCCTCGAACTCACAAAGATCCGCCTGCCTCTGCCTCCCAAGTGCTGGGATTAAAGGCGTGCGCCACCACCGCCCGGCGTTATATACATTTTTTTTAAAAGAAAGAGATGTCAAGAGACAACAGCCAGGCTCAAGAATAGACCTTTACTTATTGACTTATTTTATTAGCTGATTAATAATGTCTCATGGAGGAGAGGGGCTTCATGAACCCACCCCTTCTCACTCCACGATGGATAGACAATGGCCTGATCTTGTGCAGGTGAACAGACTAGCTGGGAGTTCAAAAGTACAAGGGCCATGCCTTGCCTGCCAGCCAGCCAGCACTCTATAACACAGACCCCCTAATGCCATGTGCTGTTCCCCAAGCTTTGGAGGGGTTGATATGGAGTACACAGACCTTCTTATGTGTGTTATAGGGGCTGCAGGAGGAATTGGAGACCAGGCATCCGCTCCCGTTTTGTTTAGGTTAGGCTCATCTGTGATCTCAGATTGACTTCAAGGCATGTGATGACCCCATCAGCTTCAAGCTCCTGCCCTCTTGATGTCCTAGATATGGCTGACTGCGCCTTTAACTGTGAGCTAAAATAAACCCCTCTCCCCTTAAGCTGCTTTTGTCAGAGCATTTTATCACAGCAACGGGAAAAGAAACTACTAGAGAAAGTTGGTGCTGAGCGGTGCGACCACTGTTGGATTGAGCCTGGCATGTGATATCTGGGAGGACTATAGCTAGCTCTCTGCAAATGTGTGAAGGACATGAACATACTTGTGTGCCATGTGAATTCTCATTAGGAAGCCATTTCAAGAGTTCAGTGATCAAGTAGATAGGATGACTCATCCTATGGATCGTTCTCCTTTTCCCTTGGCCGCTCCTGTCATTGCCCAGTGGGTCCATGGATCATCAAAATGGCCATGGTTGACAGACATGGAGGTTATGCTTGACCTCCATAACTTCCTCTCACCAGGGCTGACCTGGCTACAGCTGCTGCTGAGTGCCAAACTGGCCAGCAGCAAAGACTGACACTGAGTCCCTGATATGGCACCATTCCCCAAGGTGACCATCCAGTGACCTGGTAACAGACAGAGAGGAGAGGAGAGGGGAAGGGGAGGAGAGGGAGAGGGAGACTGGAGGGGAGCAGAGGAGAGGACCACTATGTCACAAAAAGGGCAATTTTATCCTTACTGGAATACATGTTTGTTCCGGTTATGGATTTGCCTTTCCTCCATGTAATACTTCTATGCTAACTACTGTGCATGGACTTACAGAACGCCTTGTCCACTCTCATGGTACTTCACACACCATTGCTTCTGACCAAAGAGCTCACTTCACAACAAAAGAGGAACAACAGTGGACCTGTGCTCATGGAACTCACTGGATTTGCCATGCACCCCTACCATCTTGAATCAGCTGGCCTAACAGAACAATGGAATGGACGTTTGTTTGTTAGTTGTTTGTTTATTTATTTTAGATTTTTTTTTGAGACAGGATTTCTCTGTTTATCCCTGGCTGTCCTGGACTCACTTTGTAGACCAGACTGGCCTTGAATTCACAAAGATTCGCCTGCCTCTGCCTCCCAAGGGCTGGGATTAAAGGGTAGTGCCACCACACACGGCTGGAATGGACTTTTAAAGACAGTTACAGAGCCAAATAAGCAGCTGTGGCCTTCAGGGCTGGGGCAGGGTTCTCCAGAAGACAGCACCTGATTTGAACCAGCACTGAAGTAAGTGGTACTGTTTCTCCCATTGCTAGGAGGCACAGGTCCAGGAATCAAGAGGTGGGAATGGGTCTCACCATTAGAGACCCACCAGCAAAATGCTGCTTCCTATTTTCACCACCTTATGCTCTACCGACCTAGAGGTTTAGTTTCCAAGGAAGGAGTGCTTCTTCCAGGAGGCAAAGCAAACATTCCAATCAATTGGAAGCTTAAGACTTCTTCCTGGCCACTTTGGGCTCCTGGTGCAGTTGAGTTATGCTAACAAAAGGGTTACAGTTTAGGAGGAGTGATCAATCCAGACTACTAAGGGGAAACTGGACTGTTTTTCTACAATGGAAGTAAGGAAGAGTACATCTGGAATGCAGGAAATCCTTTAGACATCCACGGTATTACTGTGTCCTGTTACTAAGATCAACGGGAAACGACAACAATCCAATCCAGTCAGGATGATAAATGGCCCAGGCCCTTCAGAAATGGAAGTATGGGTCACCCCTCTATAGGGGAAGAACCAAGACACTCTGAGGGGCTTGCTAACAGTGGAGGAAATACACAATGGATCATAGGAAAAGGTAGTTAAAAATACCTGCTAAGGCCATGTGACCAGTTCCAAAAATGAGGGTTGTAATTAACATTAGCACTTGACATTAGTGTTTCTGTCCTATTTTGTTCAGAATATGTTTGTCCATGTACACACATATATTAAGCAGATATTTGTGTTTTCTTTTGTATATTTATCATGTAATATGACAATTAAGATAATATCAGGAGCTAAGTGTTGTAAACCTATATTATATTTAAGTTCTGGGACACTAAAAGACTAAGCGTTTCTGGAGGAACTTTTCCACCTCTTCTGAAGGGAAAATCATGTTTGTGGTTGTATGCGGGACAGTTATGTCATGGGGGGGGGGGGGGGGGGGACTGTGACTTTCTTGCTGTTTTCAGTTGGAAATTAGGCATGACATAAGGAGATGGTATTGGGTATCAAGGTGGCGAGCAGTGGACTCATGTCATGTGGTTGTCAGCTTGACTAGAACTGGAAGAAACTAAGGGATAAGCTGCTGGGCACACTTGTAAGGTGTTTTCTTGACCAAGTTATTTAAAACGGGAATGCCTATGTTACGAGGGCAGCACTGTCCAGCGGCAGCCCAGGAACGTGGGGTGTCCAAAGACACAGTCCTCTCCCAGTGTGTACCTGGGTTCTCTCACCTCTCCCAGTGTGTATTGGGACTCTGTGGCCTCTCCCAGTGTGTGCTGGGGCTCTCTCACCTCTCCCAGTGTGTACTGGGGCTCTCTGGCCTCTCCCAGTGTGTACTGGGGCTCTCTGGCCTCTCCCAGTGTGTATCTAGGCTCTCTGGCCTCTCCCAGTGTGTGCCTGGGCTCTCTGGCCTGGACTAAGGTCATCAAGCTTTTAAGACAAGTGCTCTATTCTGGGAGCTATCTCACCAGCCCTGACTGCTTCCTTTAAACAAGGCCAAATTATTCACTAGAGCAGCAGTTGTCAATCTGTGGGTTGAGACCCCCACTGGACGTCAACAACCCTTTCATAGGGGTCACCTAACACCATTGGAAAACACAGCTATTTATATTACGATTCATAGCAGTAGCAAAATTAGTTATGAAGTAGCATCAAAAATAATTTATGGTTGGGGTCACCACAACATGAGGAACTGTATTAAAGGGTCACATCATAAGGCAGGTTGAGAACCCTGTTCACCCACTACTGCCTTACCCTCAAAAATTATATTTATACCACAATTAAAATCATGTAAAAATATGCTGAGAATAAAAAGATACATAAAAGAAGGAAAACATATAAAAATAAGTGTCATTTTATTAGGATGATAGATTTATAATTTTTAATCCGTAAATTAGTAATTAAAAAGTCATTGCAACAGGCATGGTATCACGTGCCTTTAATCCCAGCACTTGGGAGGCAGAGGCAGGCAGATCTCTGAGTTCAAGACTAGTCTGGTCTACAGAGTGAGTCCAGGGCAGCCAGAGCTCTGTTACACAGCAAAACTTTGTCTGGAAAAACAAAACAAAACAACAACAACAACAACAAAACAAGAAAGTAATTGCAAAAACGTACAGCTAGCAGGAAAACTAGCTAATCCCCCTGACTATAGGACCCAGTAATCACAAAGGAAAAGAAGACAACCTGCAAAAGTGATAGAGGGCTCTGTCTGCCTGGGCCTCCTTTCCCTTCTTAAGACAGCACAATTTCTTTTGGCTTAACTGGGCAAGGCAGAACTGCAGTGTTTGGCACACCCTGGGAGTAGTGTTGGGTAGACTGTTTCCTTCCTAATCACCCTCATCGTTGCTGCTAAGAACTTCAAGCTCATGAGGTGGGCAAGACACCAGCGGTTAGATGCCCTGGGCAGGTTTGGCAGCTGATCAGAGCAGAAAAGCAGTGATCATTCATGCATATTCTAAACCAAAAGTTCAAAGGAAAAAGAAAGCAGGAAGCTAGAAAGATCGCCTACTCTCTTTGATTAATAGATACAGTACACCTACACACAGTGGAGGCCACAGGAACACCTAAGTAGCAGGGTCAATGAGACAGTGGATGACTGCTCAGTTCAGTCCCCTTTCTTTGGGTGTCCCCATTACTCAGGGGTGAGTCTTCAGCTCTGCCACTATTGTGTGGTCTGCCTTGCTGGCAGCAGGCTTAAGGGAAAGTCTGCAAATCACGAGACTTGGGACTCCTTGGTCCCTGCCCTGAGAGTCTGTACTTTACCCCATCACTTGAAATATGCTGTCCTCATCCTTCTGTTCTCTGTACTGTCAACAGCAGGACCTTGTCTTCCTATAGGTTCTTTTTTTTTAATACTTTATTTTTTTTTCTTCAAGTTACATCTCAGTCACAATCCCTTCCCTATTCCCCCTTCCTGTCCCACCCTTCCACCCTCTTCCCTCCCACAGCTTCCCCTTTCAGTCCAATGAATGGTTCCTTCTCTTATAACAGTAAATACTATACAAAACAACAGAAATAAATACGCCACATTTATGAGAGTTAAATGGCCCAGTATACATTCCCAATGTCTAGTTCATACATATTTGGCCCCTGAGGGTTATATGGCTTAGCGTACATTCCCAGTGTCCAGTCCATATGCATTTGGTACCTGACTTTAACATTCTACCATCTAACCATCTCCATGAGTTTAAAGTTCTATAACTGACTCAGCTTTCATACTAACTTGCATCACTATTAAAAACATCTTCTTAGATCTAGAACACCCTCTTGTTTCCTAAACAACTCAAAGTTTAACTATGAGACTCTAGCTGTCTATTCTTCAACCACCTCAGAGACCTGAGAGGGATAAATATATCTGATTATATAGGAAGTGCAGGGCCTGCAGCTTCCAAAACTAAGAAATGACATACCAGTGACTGTCTGGACAGTTCCCATTTTCTCTCCATACATTCCAGCATCACTCTTCAGCCTTTTGGTCCTGTTTCTCTGACAGACATTGATTGTAGAGCAGGGATTATGAAGGACTTACCTACCCTGTCTTGGCAGAGCTAGGCTGTCGACTTCCCTGCTACCAAGTTTTGTCCTTTTTGGACAGCAGTCTGTCTGCAGTTGAAGCAAGGAGTTTTTTCATGCCAAGAGATAGGCTTGCCACTAATTCAACCATGTCACACTGGAGATTCTTCGATGCTTATCTTCTACTTGGAGTAGAATAGGGGGTGCTGTCAGGAGCTGATATGTCTCAAAATAAAAAAAAAAATATCTTAATTTAAGACAACATCTTTGAATGTCATGTTCTGCAGATCTCTTGGGGTTTTTGAAGATGCCCTATCTATCTCTTGTATTTACATAAGCAAATGTTGCTTGTCTCTTAACAACTTCATTTCTGAGTAGCTTAGAGAATATCTGTGATAGACTGTCATAGTAGCTAACAAAGTGACATGCTTACATGACTAGGAGTTTGTTTATCTTAACTATCCTAAACAGTTTAAGACAGTTGGTATCAAGAGGCCAGAGCTTCACATTTCATTTTTAAGTATCTCTAGGTACAATACCATTAGGAAGCGTTACCTTTAATTTTGCATCAATATACAAAGATCTATTCAAATGTGGCTAAATATACTCTTAATTTTGTATCAATATACAAAGATCAATGCCTATGTAGCCCAATACAATCTTAATATTACGTCAATATACCAGGGTCAATACCATTGTGGTCAACAATAATCTTAATTTTGTATCAATATACAAAGATCAATACCGATATAGTCCAATACAATCTTAATTTTGCACAATAAACAATGGTCAATACCACTTTAGCCAAATATAGTACGAATTTTGTATCAATATACAAAGGTATAAGGTCATATTCAATAATCTCTCCCTTCTTCTTGGTCCTTCCCGTACTATGTCTATGTCTCATTTTTCTCAAGTCTGTGCACTCCTACATAGGAGAGAAAGAAGGATACAGAAAAGGAAAAGAAGGAAGTCCTTGGGTCTAACCTCCAAAACCCATTTAACAAGACCATTTAACAGCTTGTAATCTCTTCCCCTAAATAACAGAGTTTTCAGTTATCCTTCAAATAACCAAAAGGGGGGGTGGAGAAACACCCTCCCCACCCTCTGGGCATGGGACGTCGCTCTCTTAAAATGACTTCCTGCTGATTTGGGTCGCAGTAAACCTGTCTGGGGCCTGAACCAGAATGGAAAAATGGTTAAAAATGTTAGTACAATCCTTTTATGTTCAGTCCTTCTGTGCTCAGCTGTTTAGATGTCCTAAGGAGTTTGTAGGCAGAAGCTGATCTTCCAGGCTTTACTGAAGTTCTGGCTGGGGCAGTGTGTAGAGCTGAATGGTCTTAGCGATTTTGACTTGTTGTGGTTGTAGACTTTTGATGGAAACAGCTATTGAGGGAGTCTGTAAGGCTGGATCATGTGGGTCACTCGTCTTCTTTGGTGTCTGATTCTGTTTTCTGCTGAGGTTTTCATTGTCCAGTTGTCCCTGGATTCCTTGAATGGATGCTTTGAATCTCCTGGAAAGATAAGAACAGAGCCCTGCCCTAATCCTAACTCTGGGACAATTACCCTCTTTTTTTTTTGGGGGGGGGGGTTAGGTAATATTTCTCCTGAAGCAAATTTGGTTTTTTGACAATATATAAAGTATTATCTTTCAATCTGGGTTAAAGAAGAATTTATTTTGTTATTTTGGAGCTAAACCAGCTTTAGTGTATCTATTTTGAGATCTCAGAGGACAATTTGTTTGTATTGAGTAGGCCTTTTGTAAGTAGCTTTTAAACTTAGGTCCTTCCAAATCCTATGTGTGTGTCTCTGCATTCTAATTATTGGGATCAAAGACCTGTGGTTCCCATCTGAAGGGATTAAAGATGTGCTCCACCACTCCTGGATCGAAGTTTTTCTTTATTTAGAGTTTGTTTTGTATCAGGCTGACCTTGAGCTCTGAGATCTGCCTGTTTCTGTCTCTAGTGTGTTGGGATTAAGGGTGTACTCTTCTTGAATGATGGGGTTAAGTGTGTGCACCCTCACCAACCTGTTCCATGTAACTCTAGAATTTATAAGACCACTAACTCTATAGTGCTCCTCCCGTCTCTGCTGAAGTTAAAGGCATGTATTTTACCTTAGCTCTAAGTTTTTTCGACTCTTGGAGGTTTATAAAACCAGGTTTAATGGCTGTAACCTTTATTTTATTTACAGTGTTTTAACATTATTACCTGCTTTTTTAATTAATAAATTTATTTGTTTGTTGCTTCAGGTTACATCCCTATCATATTGTCCTCTTTTCCCGCTTCCCAGCGCCACCCTCCCATCCTCTACCCCCTAACCCTTCCGTCTTGTTCCTCTGGGGTGGAGTGTCCCTGCATAACAGTCCCTCACCACAGCTCAGGGGTCATATGAGGGCCAAGAGCCTCTTCATACACCGGGTCCTACGAGGTAGTACCGCCAGTGAAAGGTGTCTCCTTGCTATGGGGGGAAAACTAAAAAAAGACCAACAAACACACAAACCCACAAAAACAAAGAACAACAACAAAAAAGAGAGGAAAAAGAAAAAAAATGTCTATGTCCATGTTCCTTTTGGTGTGTTGGTTGTAGTACAGTTATCCTGTACGATATAGCTAAAATCCTACTATAAGTTAATAGATGACATGTGCATCCTTCTGAGTCTGGGTTAGCTCACTCAGGATGAGCTTCTCAAGTTCCATCCATTTGGTTGCAAATTGCATGATTTCATTGTTTCTGATAGCTGAGTAATATTCCATTGTATAGATGTACCACAGTTTTCTAATCCATTCTTCAGTTGAGGGACATCTAGGTTGTTTCCAATTTCTAGCTATTACAAATAAGGCTGCTATGAACGTAGATGAGGAGACTTCCCTATGACTCCGTGAGGAGTCCTTTGGGTGTATACCCAGAAGTGGTATGGCTGGGTCCTGAGGCAAAGTTATTCCAAGATTTCTAAGATATTGCCAGACTGACCTCCATAGTGGTTGCACAAGCCTGCACTCCCACCAGCAATGGAGTAGGGTTCCCCTTTCTCCACACCCTCGCCGGCATGTGCTGTCATTTGAGCTCTTTATCTTAGCCATTCTGACAGGTGTGAGGTGGAATCTCAGAGTCGTCTTGAGTTGCATTTCTCTGATGATTAAGGATGTTGAACATTTCTTCAGGTGTCTCTCTGCCATTAGGGATTCCTCCTTTGTGAATTCTCTATTTAGCTCCGTCTCCCATTTTTTGATTGGATTATTTGGTTTCTTGGCATTTAGTTTCTTGAGTTCTTTGTAGATTTTAGATAATAGCCCTCTATCAGATGTGGGGTTGGTGAAGATTTTCTCCCAGTCTGTTGGTTGGTTGCCGTTTTGTTCGAATGACAGTGTCTTTTGCCTTACAGAAGCTTTTCAGTTTCATGAGGTCCCATTTATTGATTGTTGATCTCAGGTCCTGAGCTGTTGGTGTTCTGTTCAGGAAGTTGTCACCTGTACCAATGAGTTCGAGGGTTTCTCCTACTTTTTCTTCTAGTATCTTTAGTGTGGCCAGCCTTATGTTAAGGTCTTTGATCCACTTGGATTTAAGTTTTGTACAAGGTGATAGGTATGGGTCTAATTTCTTTCTTTTGCAGGTAGACATCCAGTTGGACCAGCACCATTTGTTGAAGATGCTGTCCTTCTTCCATTGTGCGGTTTTGGCTTCTTTGTCAAAGATTAGTTGGCCATAGGTGTGTGGGTCTATGTTTGGGTCTTCAATTCGAGTCCATTGGTCCACTGGTCTGTTTCTATACCAGTACCATTCTGTGTTTACTATTATTGCTCTGTAGTACAGCTTGAAATCTGGGATGGAGATACCTCCAGATGCTTTTTTATTGTACAGGATTGATTTAGCTATTCTGGGCTTTTTGTTGTTCCATATGAAGTTGAGAATAGCTCTTTCCAGGTCTATAAAGAATTGTGTTGGTATTTTGATAGGAATTGCATTGAATCTATATATTGCTTTTGGTAGGATAGCCATTTTTATTATGTTGATCTTACCTATCCATGAGCATGGGAGATCTTTCCATCTTCTAAAGGCCTCTTCCATTTCTTTCTTCAGGGGCTTGAAGTTCTTGTTGTAAAGGTCCTTTACTTGCTTGGTTAGAGTTACCCCCAGGTATTTTATATTGTTTGTGGCTATTGTGAAGGGGGTTGTTTCCCTTATTTCTTTCTCGGCACATTTGTTTGTTGTATAAAGAAGGGCTTCTGATTTTTTTGAGTTAATTTTGTATCCAGCCACCTTGCTAAAGTTGTTTATCAGCTGTAAGAGTTCTTTGGTGGAGGTTTTGGGGTCGCTTATGTATACTATCACATCATCTGCAAATAGGGATAATTTGACTTCTTCGTTTCCAATATTTATCCCTTTGATCTCCTTTAGTTGTCTTATTGCTCTAGCAAGGACTTCAAGTACTATATTGAAGAGATATGGTGAGAGTGGACATCCTTGTCTTGTCCCTGATTTAGAGGAAATGCTTCAAGCTTCTCTCCATTTAATTTGATGTTGGCCACTGGCTTGCTGTATATTGCCTTTATCATTTCTAGGTATGGTCCTTGTATGCCCGTTCTCTCCAGAACTTTTAGCATGAAGGGGTTTTGGATTTTGTCAAATGCTTTTTCTGCATCTAGCGAAATTATCATGTGTTTTTTTTTATTTCATCTTGTTTATATGGTGAATTATATTGATAGACTTTCGTATATTGAACCATCCCTGCATTCCTGGGATGAAGCCTACTTGATCATGATGTATGATACTTTTGATGTACTCTTGAATTCAGTTTGCTAGTATTTTATTAAGTATTTTTGCATCTATGTTCATGAGGGAGATTGGTCTGAAGTTCTCTTTCTTTGTTGGGTCTTTGTGTGGTTTAGGAATCAGAGTGACAGTGGCCTCATAGAATGAGTTTGGCAGTGTTCTTTCTGCTTCTATGTGGTGGAAGAGTTTGAAGAGTAATGGTGTTAGTTCCTCTTTGAAGGTCCGGTAGAATTCCGTGCTAAAGCCATCTGGCCCTGGGCTTTTTTCGGTTGGGAGATTATTAATGACTGTTTCTATTTCCTAGGGGTTATTGGGCTGTTTAAGCTGTTAATCTGATTTTGATTTAGTTTTGGTAGGTGGAATCTCTTGAGGAAGTTGTCCATTTTGCTTAGGTTTTAAAATTTGGTGGAATATAGATTTTTAAAGTAGAACCCAAATATTTTCTGGATCTCCTCAATGTCTGTTGTTATTTCTCCCTTTTCATTTCTGATTTTGTTGATTTGTGTTTTCTCCCTCTGTCTTTTAGTTAATTTGGCTAAGGGTCAGTCTATTTTGTTGATTTTCTCGAAGAACCAACTCTTGGTTTCATTGATTCTTTGTACAGTTCTTTTTGATTCTAAGTTGTTGATTTCAGCCCTAAGTTTGATGATTTCCTGCCTTCTGCTCCTCTTGGGAGTGTTTGCTTCTTTTTTTTCCAATTCACCCAGCTTAGCTGTTAATTCACTAATATGAGCTGTCACAATTTTCTTTTTTGAAAGCACTTAGTGCTATGAACTTTCCTCGTAGCACAGCTTTCATTTTATCCCATAGGTTTGGGTATATTGTGCCTTCATTGTCGTTGGATTTAAAGAAGTCTTTAATTTCCTTCTTTATTTCTTCCCTGACCCAGTGGTCATCCAGTAAGGAGCTGTTCAATTTCCATGTGTGTGTAGGCTTTCTGTTGATTCTTTTGCTGTTGAAGACCAGCTTTATTCCGTGGTGGTCTGATAAGATACAAGGTGTTATTTCAATTTTCTTGTATCTATTGAGACTATCTTTGTGTCCGACTATGTGGTCGATTTTGGAGAAGGTTCCGTGAGGTGATGAGAAAAAGGTGTATTCCTTTGTGTTTGGGTGAAACATTCTGTAGATATCTGTTAGGTCCATTTGTTTCATGATCTCTGTTAGACTCAATATTTCTCTGTTTGGCCTCAGTCTTGTTGATCTGTCCATTGTTGTGAGTGGGGTGTTGAAGTCTCCCACTACTGTGTTGTGATCGACGTGCGATTTAAGTTTTAGAAGTGTTTCTTTTACAAATGTAGGTGCCTTTGTATTTGGGGCATAGATGTTCAGTATTGAGATTTCCTCTTGATGAATATTCCCTTTAATGAGTATATAATGCCCTTCTTTGTCTTTTTTCATTAACTTCAGTTGGAAGTCTGTTTTGTTTGATACTAGGATGGCTACTTCAGCTTGCTTCCTGGGTCCATTTGCTTGGAAAACCTTTTCCCAGCCCTTTACTCTGAGGTAGTGTCTATCTTTGGTAGTGAGATGTGTTTCTTGTATGCAGCAAAAGGACGGGTCTTGCTTGCGGATCCACTCTGTAAACCTGTGTCTTTTTATTGGGGAGTTGAGTCCATTGATGTTGATGGATATTAGTGACCTGGGGTTGTTATTTCCCATTAGTTTGGTATAGGTGATGGTACTGTGCCTCTTTTGGTTTAGTTGCTGAGGGGTTTTCTATTCCCTTTGTTTTCTTGGGTGAAGTTTTCTTCTCTGGGTTGGAATTTTCCTTCTAGAATTTTCTGTAGGGCTGGGTTTGTGGGTAGATATTGTTTAAATTTGATTTTGTCATGGAATATCTTGTTTTCTCTGTCTATGTTGATAGAGAGTTTTGCTGGGTATAGTAGTCTGGCTGGGAACCTATGTTCTCTCAGGACTTGTAGGATGTCTGTCCAGGCCCTTCTAGCTTTTAAAGTTTCTGAGGAGAAGTCAGGTGTAATTCTGATGGGTCTGCCATTGTATGTGACTTGACCTTTTTCTCTTACAGCTTTTAATATTCTTTCTTTGTTCTGTACATTTGGTGTTTCAATTATTTTGTGGCGAGAGGAGTTTCTTTTCTGATCTAATCTGTTCGGTGTTCTGTAAGCCTCTTGGATTTTTATTGGCATCTCTTTTTTCAGGTTTGGGAAGTTTTCTTCTATGATTTTGTTGAAGATATTTCCTGGACCTTGGAGTCGGGAGTCTTCTCTTTCCTCTATGCCTGTAATTCTTAGGTTCCGTCTTTTCATTGAGTCCTTGATTTCTTGGATGTTGTGGGTGAGAGATTTTTTAGACTTCTCATTTTCTTTTGATGTTGTACTGATTTCTTCCATCGAATCATCCATGCCTGAGATCCTGTCTGCCATCTCTTGCATCCTATTTTTGATACATCCGTAGTTCCTGTTCTCATCCCTTGATTCTCCACTTCCTCTTTTAACTCTAACTGTGTTTTCTTTATTGTTTCTATTTCTATTTTCATGTCATGTATGGTATTGTTCGTTCTGTACATTTCTTTCTCCAGTTTGCTTGTTTTTGTCTGGAAATCTTTCATTGCTTTGTCCTTTTCCTGTTCAAGCTTGTTCACCTTGGCTTGGAGCTCTTTAATGGTGTTGTTCATTGTTTTGACTTCTTTGAATTCCTTCATCGATTTAAGTTCTTCTTGAAGGGACTCTATCACTTTCCACAATGCAGAATTGTCATTGTCTTCATGTGTTTCTGTTGGTTTGAGGTCATCCGAATTGGATGAGCTAGGATAATTCTGCGTTGTTGGAGTCATATTTTCTTAATTTCTATTTTTTCTTGGAACTTTGGCCATATGGATGAGTTTAGCTGTCTGTTCTTGTCGTTCTCTGTGCTTGGATCCACAGTGGATGATTTGGTGCAGGGGACGAGTTACTTGGCTATCTGTCGTTGCTTACAGGGGGATTTCAGGGTTACTGTGGTTTTAATAGCCTGAAGCACTGTGAGCTGGTGCAGCCTATTCCCAGGTAGTGAGAAATGGCCCGGGATTGTTTCACTGCTCCCAATTCAGACTTCTCTGTGTTGCACACTGAGTGATCAGCCTGTAATGGTTCTGATGTTATGGACCTGTTTGCCCAGGCCCAGATTCCGTGGGCTTTGGTTGTCGTCATGGAGACTGACAGGGCCCGGCTCCACACCTAATATGTCTGGGTTTTCCAGAATACAGCTGTGATCCCCTGGCTTCTGGTTTCCCACTAGGCTCCTCCGCAGCAGGCGTGGCCCCTCAGCCCCGCCCGCCTGTGCCTGCTTCCCGCCCCAGCTCCTCTGCCGCGGGTGCGTGGAGCCTCAATCCAGCCTGCCTGTGCAGGCTTCCTGCCCTGGCTGCTCTTCCACGGGTGTGCGGAGCTTCAGCCCCGCCCGCCTGAGCCGGCTTCCCTTCAGCCCCTCCTGCCTGTGCCGGCTTCCTTCCCTGGCTGCTTTGTCATGGGTGCACGGAGCTTCAGCCCCACCCTCCTGAGCAGGCTTCCCTCCTTGGCTGTTTTGCTGTGGGTGTGTGAAGCTTCAGCCCCGCCTGCCTGTGCCTGCTTCCCACCCTGGCTGCTTTGTGGCGGGCTTGGCGCTTCTGCCCTGCCCGCTGGCTTCCCGCTTGGCTCGCTCAGGTCCTCCGCAGCTGGAGCGGCTGTGGACCACCCATCGTGCACCCTGTTTTTGCCTTGCTAAAAGTTCAACTAGCCGCAAAGTGTCCTAAATAGCTATAAGGTCCTCCTGAAGTGTGGGGAGCCTAGTAGGCTAGTGAGTGATCGCCATGTGGGCTCTGATTCTGCCTGCTGTGTATTGGGGTCGATCTTATCAGGCGCCTCTCCAAATGGGAGTTCCTGAGTCCCGGATTTAGTGGCTTCCATGTCTGAGAGAGATGGGGGGAGAGCCTTGCCCTGGGACTTTTAACAGTCCCTTGGGAGCTGTGAGTGTTCCCGGAGGGCCTAGCCCCTCCGGTTTTTGGACAGTGTCCAATAACTGTGCTTTTTATGGCTCTTTTCTCCCACGTTCAAAATGCGTCAGTGCGGGTCGCCACCATCTTGGCCCCTCCTCACTGTTGCTTTAAAAAGAAAATATATATTTTATTTTATATGTATGTCACACACACATACACACACACAACATGCATGCATGTGCCCACAAAGGCCAGAAGAGGACATTATATCCCCTGGCACTTGAGTTACAGGTGATTGTAACTGTTACCTGACCTGCCTGGTGTAGGTACTGGCAATTGCATCTAAATCTTCTGTAAGAACAACAAGTGCTCTTAATTGCTGAGCCATCTCTCTAGTCCCCCAACATTTATATATATTTGGTTTTTTTTTTTTTT
>CAJQZJ010033114.1:0-12518 GCA_907164525.1 Lophiomys imhausi | reverse complement strand
TGGTGTGTGCCTCCTTCCTGCTGCTCCTGGCTGGAATTCCTTTTTTTCTCTGTCTCAAGGACAGGCTTCCTGCTCTAATCTGAGGAAGTCACACCTTTCTCTGTCTTTGCCCAATCTCAGGCCTCGACATTTTATTTAAACAATCAGAGTCAATGTAAGTAACAGACAACAAGCAGGACCAATTAATTAACATTTAGAATACTTAACACTACCCCAACAATTCCCTCCTTTTGTCTAATAAAAAGGCTAATTTTTTTTAACTCATACAGTAAAAAAGATAAGAACAAATATGAAACAATGAAGAAAAACATATGTAAAAGTTATGTGCCTAATGTTTAGCCTATTTGTATCAGGCAATTTTGAGGAAGAAAAAAATCATCTATCTATCTTGGTATGTCTAAAGTTTTGAACCTAAATAATTTCTATCATATCCTATATTTATAAACCTAAAGATTTTATTTAGAGTTAAAAATATCCTTTTAAATCCTAAACAACTCAAGTTAATTGAAATTTTATAACTATTATGCCTTCCACCCCATCAAAGACATAAGAAGGGATAAAGTTATTATTTGAGTGATTAGGAAGCATAGGAGAGCAGCTTCCAAAAAGAAATATGACATTTTGTTGCCCAGACAGTCCCAAATATCACTTGATATCATTGGAGCATCATTTTCGGCCTTCTGGCCAAGCATTTTTCACAGACTAAATTGTGCAGCAGGAAATAATAAGGATTTTCCCATTCTGTCTCTGCAGAATCAGGACATCGACTTACCTGTATTTAAGATGTGGTCCATCTTTGGACTGTATATAGTCTGTTGAGAGAGCAGGGGCATTTTTGCCAAATAGGAGTTATCTCCTGATAGGAGCTTTCTTTTTGAGGAATTATCTCCTGATGGGAGATTTCTTTTTGATGCTCATTGTCTTCTTCCAAGTCAAATGGGAGCTGTCATGAACTGACTGTCTTAAGTCAAACAATACTTATAATAATAAAAACATCTTTAAATGCCTTTTTCTGTATGCCTCTGAGGGTTTTGAAGACATCTACTATTTTATTTATAAATCTATCTATCTTTGAACAAGGAAACTGTATACTTTTATCCATTTATTATCTGTTCAACCTAGTATTTGACATGACCAGGAGCTTGACTGCCCAGTCAATTTGTATTATCCAGACTCCTAAATAGATTGCAATAGCAACCCATAAAAGGATCGTAAATAAACCTATACTTTTAAATGATTTGTATAGGCACAATACCTTATACAAGAGTTGAAATATACATACTATGTGTCAAAATATAAAATTCTATAATAATGAATCAAACAATCTTATTTTTGTATCAATATACAAAATTCTATACCAGTGTATCGAAAGATAACCTTATCTAAAGAATAAAAATAATTTTAAGTTTCAGAGCAGATTCAATAATCTATCCTTATACCTTATCATTTCTATATTATATACATATATTCCTCTTCTTTTTCTTTTCAAGTCTTTTCCCACTATATAAGAGAGAAAGAAGGATAGAGAAAAGAAAAAGAGATCTCCAGGTCTAACTTCCTATACCTTGCTTAACAAGACCATATAACAATTTGTAGCCATTCCCCCTAAACAACATCTATAACCCAACAAATGACCAAAGAATCATCCACCCCACTTTTTGGGAATGGGACATCGCTCTCTTAAAACTTCTTCCTGCTGAATTAGGTCGCAGAAAACCTGTTTAGGGGCCCAAATAAAATGAAAAAAAAATGGTTAAGCAAGTAAATTTTAACATTGGTTTTCCAATCTCTATGTGCTCAGCAATTTGAATGTCCTGAGCAGTTTGTAGTCTGGACTTTGGGTAGGAAAGTTCAGGGCTTTATTGATGTCTTGTTTGGAACAGTTTTGAGGGTAGGCCATCTCAGCAAGCTGTCTGAACTTCTTCTGGATGCAGATTTTTGAGGAAACAGCTATTGAGGCAGTCTATGAGGCTGGATCATCTGGGTTACTTGTCTTCTTTGGACTCTGGTCCAGTTCTGGAAATATATAATTTCTCACAAGTAACATATAGTTCTGCATTTACTAAAACCCCTTGGATGTGCAGGATGCACAAATCAATTAAGGAATATTTTCTGTTCTTTGTTTGAACAGAAGAAAGACATTTGTAAGTTTCCATGCCATATAAAAGGATGATATGTAATTGTAACTGATCTTTTAAATTATTATTTAACACTTATTTATTTATTACTAAATTCACTTATAGCAAACACCAACAATTTCTTAACTATTAATCCTATAAATTCCTACAACCCCTTTAACCTATCCACTAAACCTATTGATAATTATAACAACTATTTTCATAACCTTTTAGTCTCTGGAGCAGGTCCTCAGTCGTCAGGAACATAGTCTTTGTTGTAGATTCTTTAACGCACTTAGCAGTCCTTTTTCTGGATATCTCAGATGCAGGTTCGTCAGGGTAAGTTGGTTATTGCAGTCTCACCTTAAATAAGGCTTCATGCTTTCTTCTCTGTGGGAGACCCCAGCCATCTGCAGGCCAACTTACTTCTTTTGAATCAGGATCTCAGCTGCTCTGCCTCAGTCCTTAAAGCCAGGCACAGTTTCCTTTAGGCCACTGTTCGGACAGATCAAACCCCTCTAGGCAAAAGCTGAGCCACAGGGTTTAGTCCTTGGCCTTTTGGTGTCTTGCTCAGGCTTTCTTTGCTCACCGGCTTCTTTCTGCTTCAGGGAGAGAGTTGGCCATCAATGGCCAGCCCTTTTTTCAGCAGGACTCTTGGAGCTCTCTAGCATCAGGGGCCTCTTCTTTTTCTGGGCTCCATGCACTGTCCTTAAATAGTAGGAACTCTGTTTCAGCTTAATTTAGGCTCCGCCCACTTAGCAGCTGAAAACAATGTCAGACCACATACTTTGTTTCTTCAAGTCTATTGAGACTTTCCTGTTTTTCCTGACTTCAACCTTGTTTTTCAGTCTATTAAGTCTTTCCTGTTTTTCCTGACTTCATGCTGATGATGTTGTTCATGCCCCGAATTAAGAGACAGTATCAGAAACTCCTATATATTTTCTAAATCTAATTTATCTAACCCCTACATGTAATAGTAAGACTGTATGGAGTTTAAGTATTCTCCTCTACAGTTGACATGTATTTATTAATTGATTAAAACAGGTTTATTCTGTGTTGTTCTGGCTTTTTGTAGATTAGGTTGGCCTCAAACTCAAAAGGAACCAAACTGTCTCTGTCTTTGTCTCCCATGTTTTGAGATCAAAGTTTTGCATTTATATATTTCTTCTTTCCATTTCTCCTTTCTTTGGAGATTTAATTTCTATGTGGATATATCTATCCTTATGTAGACAGGGTTTCTCTATGTAGCTTGGGCTGTCTTGATTTTCTCTGTAGAGCTCTGTAGATTAGATTGGCCTCAAACACACAAGGAACCTGTTTTTTTCCTTGTCTCCCAAGTTTTGAGATCAAGGTATGAACTTAAATAATTGAATTACCCTTATTAAACAATAACATTAATTAAACCATTTTGTATTAGTTTGAGTTCCAATTCTCCCATGGAAACACCATTATTAAGGAGATTGGTGTAAAATAACATGATATACTATTTTTCTTAACTTCTGGCTGTGGGAGGCATGTAGTTTGCATGTTCCCAAGCCTAACTCTGGGTTCTTAAATTGGTTAACAGAATATATCTCCTTCTCTCTCTCTCTCTCTTTTTTTTCTGAGACAGGATTTCTCTGTGTATCCTTGTCCTGGACTCACTTTGTAGACCAAGCTGACCTTGAACTCACAGAGATTAGCCTGCCTCTGCCTCCAAAATTCTGGGATTAAAGGTGTGCACCTTCACGCCCAGAGATTAACATCTCCTTCAGGGCAAAATGTCTCCTGAAACCAGTTCTCCAGTGGGAGCCCCACAACTAAGAAGACTGGCTTGTGACCCTTTTTCTCTTTATGTACATTTAAGATTATGTGCATTTATCCATTAGATCAGTAAGGACATTATTAAACTTAACAACAAGAAAAAATGTGTCATTTTTAAATACGAGACTGTCTTTAGTAAGCAGCTTTATCTCCTCAACAGAGTTCCTGCTCTGCCTTCACTGTTTAAACCAGGCTGGTCTAGAATCCAGAGATCTTCCTGTTTCTTCCTCTAGTGTGATGGAATTAAGGGGTTAAGGGCGTGTGCTAGTACCACCCTGCTCAAATGTTTAATTTAAATCCCAGACTTTAGAAACTCTGTAACCTTGAGAGTAACTTTGAACTGTAGTAACAATTCGAAATTGGCCCAAAATCTTCAAAAATCTTTTTTAGCTTTGCCAAACCAGGAAAATACCCTTTCTACCTCCTGATATAGGAAAATCAAAATCATCTAAACAAAAATCGACCAAAGAAACAACATTCCAAAAGCCTTGGCATGTCTAACCATGCCATCCCATGCTGCAATTAAAGCTTTGTGTTATTCCTTGAAATCTAGTTGTGATTGTATTTCATTGGTGGACCAATACCAGAAACTCCTGACAGGCACCTAGTACCCAGGGAGCTCTTAGCTGCAGTTGTCCTCAGTTTTGCCTTATCTATGAGGAAGGGCCTCACTCCTTCCTCCAGTATCATTTTTGGCAATTCAGCATTGCATCTGTAAATTCCTTCCTTTAAGACCATCCTAGTCTGAACTTTCTCAAAAAAGATACACAGAACTACAATTGTCAGAGTAAAAATCATTTGGAATTTGAAAGTATTGAGACATTATGAATTCCTCCATTTTTAATCTAGGTGATTAATTTCGCTCTCAAATTCTGTTTAGAAGGCTGCCAGTTTTTTTAGTAGATAAGGAGAGCTAAGTCTTAGCTCTCCACCTTTGCTGCAAGGCAACAGCTTTTGTTAAGGTAGCCTCACCTTTGAATTGCATTTGG
This sequence comes from Lophiomys imhausi, assembly GCA_907164525.1. NCBI lineage: Eukaryota > Metazoa > Chordata > Mammalia > Rodentia > Muridae > Lophiomys > Lophiomys imhausi. The sequence continues at coordinate 7,609 of CAJQZJ010033114.1, read as the reverse complement.
GTTTGCTTTGCTTCCCCACTCTTTGGCTAGGAAACCGGCTTTCACCTGGGCCTTCTCACACTGAAAGCATGGATTCTAATTGCCCTAGTTGGATGCCATATGTAAAAAATATGACTAATTAAATTGTTTAACCAGTATTTAGATTATTGTTAATTTGTTCGGCAGCCTTTAATTCTTATCCAGACACTATAAATGAGTACACACAGAGACCATGTGGATTTTAACAAGCCTTGGCCTGAATTGTGCAATCCTAGGCCATCTAAGCTAGCTCTTAATTCTATTACCCAAATATGACCCCATATATACATACGTCCCCTTGGACTGCCATTCTCCATGATATTCTGATGTTCCTGGCCATGTGGAATGAGGTTCCTTTTTCTAACCCATGGTGTGTGCCTCCTTCCTGCTGCTCCTGGCTGGAATTCCTTTTTTTCTCTCGCTCAACATCCTTAATCATCAGAGAAATGCAACTCAAGACGACTCTGAGATTCCATCTCACACCTGCTAAAATGGCTAAGATTTTTTTCTTTTGTTTTGTTTTGTTTTTTTTTATTTTACAGAATTGATTTAGCTATTCTTGGCTTATTTTTATTCCATATGTAGTTCAGAATTGTTTTCAAGGTCAATAACAATTGTGTTGATATTTGATAGGCATTGCATTGAATCTGTATATTGCTTTTGGCACGATAGCCATTTTTATAATGTTGATCCTACCTATCCTTGAGCATGGGAGATATTTCCGTCTTCTGATATCCTCTTCAATTTCTTTCTTCAAGGACTTGAAGTTCTTATTAAACAGGTATTTCAATTGCTTGGTTAGAGTTACCTTCAGGTATTTTATATTGTTAGTTGCTATTGTGAAGGGTATGTTTACCTAATTTCCTTCTCAGTCATTTGTATAAAGAAGGGCTTTGATTTTTTTGAATTAATTTTGTATCCAGCCACATTGCTGAAGGTGTTTATCAATTGTTTGTCTCGTCTGGTGGAATTTTTGTGGATTCTTAGGTGTACTATCACATCGTCTGCAAATAGGGATAATTTCACTTCTTTCTTTACAATTTTTATCCCCTTGATCTCCTTCAGTTGTGTTATTGTTCTGGCTCTAACATCAAGATTATGTTTAAGAGATACGGGAAAAGTGGGCATCCTTGCCTTGTCCTGAGTTTAGAGAAAATGATTTAAATTTCTCTCCATTTAACTTGGGGTTGGTTACTGGCTGCTGTATAATGCCATTATTATTTCTACATATGGTCCTTGTATTCCCATTCTCTCCAGGACTTTTACATGAAGGGGTGTTGGATTTTGTCAAATGCTTTTTCATAATCTAGTGAGATGATTGTATGTTTTTTCTTTCAGCTTGTTTATATTGTGAAATACATTGATGGATTTTCCTGTGGTGACCCATCCTTGCATTCTTGGGATTAAGCCTCCTTCTTCACTGTGTATGATGCTTTCTATTTGTTCTTGTATTCTGTTTGCCAGTATTTTGTTTACTATTTTTGAATCTATGTTCATGAGGGAAATTCTCAGTCTGAGTTGAGTGTATGTGTTTTTTAGGAATCAGGACTGTGGACACAAAGCATGAGTTTGCAGCGTTTCTTCTGATTCTGTTCTGTGGAAGACTTTGAAGATTCTTCATATTATCTCTTCTTTGAAGGTCTAGTAGCATTCTGTCCTGAAACCATCTGGCCGTGGGCTTTTTCTGATTGGTCAATTTTTAAGAAGTGTTTTATTTATTTATTTATTTATTTATTTTTTATTTCCTTAAGCATTTTAGGGATGATAAATCTGTTAAACTGATCTTCATTTAACTTCGGTAGGTTGAATCTATGAAAAAAATTGTCCATTTTGCTTAGATTTTTAACTGTTGGAGCATGGATTTTTAAGTAGGACCTACAGATTCTCTGTGTTTTCTCAATGTCTGTTATTTTTTGTTTTCTTTTCTGATTTTTTGACTTGGTATTTTCCCTCTGCCTTTTAGTTAATTTGGCGAACCGTTTGTCCATTTTCTTGATTGGCATAGATATTCAGTATTGAGATGCCATCTTGATGAATTTTTCTTTTAAAGAGTATGTGTGTGCCCTTCCCTATCTTTTTTTTTTATTAACTTCAGTTGAAAGTCTATTTTATTTGGTATTAGGATGGCTACTCCAGCTTGCTTCATGGGCCCATTCCTTGAAAACCTTTTCCAAGCCCTTTAACCTGAGATAGCGTCTATATTTTTTAGTGAGATGCGTTTCTTGCATGCAGAATAATGCTAGGTCTTGCTGATGGATCCAATCTGTAAGTCTGTGTCTCTTTACTGGGAAGTTGAGTCCATTGATATTGAGAGATATTAATGACCAAAGGTTTTAAGTTCCTATTATTTTGAGGTAGATGTTGATTGTGTGTTTCTTTTTGTTTAGCTGTAGTGGAGTTTTTTGTTTGTTTGTTTTTGTTTTTGTTTTGGGTTTTTTTTTTTTTTGCTTCCTCTGTTTTCTTGGGTGAATTGATCTTCTTCTCTGGGTTGAAAATTTTCTGTTTAGGATCTTCTGTATTGCTGGATTTGGGGGTTGATACTATTTACATTGTTGTTGTTGCATGAATGGTGGCTAATTCTTGAATATACATATAAAGGAATATATAATATAGAAGAAATGCTGACCTTGTAGTCTAAAGCATATTTGTAGTTGCCAGGGTAGAGTCTCCGTGACTCCAATTATTCTCATCATAAATAAGGAAGTAAGAGAAGTTACTAAGTTTTTAAACAGAAAACATATTTGAATCCTTGCAAAATAACGTATTCAAACTAAGATTGAGAAAATAAAATAAGAGGAACACTTCTTCCCTTTAATGTAATGTATATTTTGTAATTACAGCACTATCCTTCATTGCATCTATGAGGTCTCATTTTAGGGTACAATACAACTAAGGTAATGTTGAGGTTTCACGGCAGTAAAATCTGACACAATGCTGTGTGTCAGCTGTATTTTTACTTTTTATAATGCTATTTGAAACCCCATGATATTTTATGCCTGAGAATATTTGTTGAGCTGAATTATGCCCATTCAAAATTATGTGTTAGCCCCCTCAGCTCCAATACTTTCAACTATGACCTTATCTGAATGTAGAATCTTTATACAAGCCATGAAATTAAAAATAAATCATTTGAGGAGGCCCCAATCCTGATGAATGGTATTTATAAAACCCAAAAAGTTGACCACAATACAAATATTCATATAGGGTAGACCATGTGAAGAAACTTAAAGAAAAGACAGCCATATTCCAGTCAAGGAGAGGAATCTGCAACAAATACTTCACACATGAACTCCCAAAGAAGGAACACTGAGGACACTGAATTCCTATTTCCAGCTGACATAATAATGAGATAATGCATTTCAGACAGCTAAACTACTCAGTCAGTGGTACTCAGTTAAGGCAGATCTGTCAAACTTTTATACTACAGAAAGTCAGAGTGCTGATCCACATGCAGCTAACTCTATCTCTTATCTCTTAAGATAACGAACAGAAGTTTGCAACTACCCAGCAGAACATAGTGGCTTCCGAAATGAATGAAATGTGGTGTGAGGGACAATATGACTACAAAGGACTTCGAAGAGAATGAGTGCCTCCTCAGAGCCATCCCACCTATGGCTACCACAAAGCAGTTAATGTTGTGCCAAAGAGACCACCTCGCTTAGGAAAGAGACCACATCTGCTCTACAAGAGACCAACTCTGCTAGCCAGATCCCATGGAGGAGGCCACACAAGATATTACAGTCTTGTTGATTACAGAGAGTGTGACAGGTGTCGCAGTTTTTCTCATGATCGAAGAAGTGGCCCACCTCAAAGAGGAGTTGATTCTGGCTACAGATGGAGAAATGATGATCATTCCAAAAGCCCACAGCATGAACACAGGAACATTACAGATGGCTTTAGAAGAAAAAGTGTCTACTCTTCCCATTATTCAAGAGATCAGTCTCCCCATAAAAGAGATGTTCCTTCCTCCAGAGAGTCACCTGTAGGCTGGAAGGACTTCCCATACAGCAGATCCAACTCCAGAATCAGCAGCAAAAGCTCTTCTCCAGAATGGAGGAGAAGGCAAACCTTCCATCAGCCTCAGCACAGAAGTAAAGAGAGATCCATCCAGTCTTTGAAAACTTCAAGAGATACCTCACACTCAAGTTCTTCAGCAGTTTCTTCATTCAATGTATTAAACAAACCCAGTAATCTAGCTGAGAAGGGAATTGCTGAGGCTGAAAACAAGTGTTCTAATATAAATCTAGAGAAGTCAGATGCATATAATGTGGCTGAAATTCCTGAGTTTGAGTCAGGATCCACAGGACCCTTACTTATTGAGAAGAAGGAAGAATCTGTGTCAAATCCAACAGATTGCACAAAATTGAATGAAGACAGCCAGCTTAGCCGTCGCTCTAAGGCAATCTCATCAAAAATCCAACAGATTGAGCACGATTACATGATTGTCTATGAAAACTTCAAAATGATTGTCAAAATGCTGATTGAGAAAGATCCTTCATTAGCAAATTCTATACAGTATGCATTGGGGCAGAATTTTTATGAAATATGTCAGAACTGTGCTGAAGAACTCAAGCGTTTCATTGCCCAGTATGATAATTCTACTCAAGGTTTTGGAGAACCTGTTTTAGAAGAAATAGTGCCCCCATAAAAATTTTTTTTGAACCTTCTACATATATTTCTAACTTGGATTATGTAAAGCCTTACTATTTTGTGATGAAGAAAAATATTTCATCTGACAACATATCTCGTATTGAATAAACGTCTATAATATCTTATTTGGAATTATTTCCCTATTTATAGAATCTTCTACCCCAACCTCAAACCCCTTTTCCCTCCAAAAAAATGTTCAGCTAATTTTTTAAATTTTTATTTCTTACTTCAAGTTGCATCCCCATCATAGTGCCCTCCCTCCACCCCTGCCAGTTCCACCCATCCACCCTCTACCTTCCCTCCCGCCCAAACGACTCTTCCCATGTGGAGTGTCCCTATATACCAGACCCTCTCTGTTTAACAATCCCATGTGAGTGATGGGCTCCCTCTTGCACTGATAGCTTACATAGAAGCACCCCTATGGCCAATTCTCCCATTAATAGGTAACAAAGTCTATGTTCCTGATCCTATTGGTGTGGTTGGTTGTAGGAGAGTCATCCTGTACTATATGACTAATATCCAATTATAAATGAGTAGAAGCCATTGCTTCTTTATGAGTCTGGGTTAGCTCACTCAAAATGAGCTTTTCTAGTTCCATCCATTTGGCTGAGAATTGCATGATTTCCTTATTTTTGACACCTGAGTAGATTTCCATTATGAAAATTTACCAAAATTCTTATGAGTCCATCAGTTGAGGGACATCTGTGTTGTTTCCAGTTTCTAGCTATTACAAATAAGGCTGCTATGCACATAGATGAGATTACGTCCTTTGATTTGGTGAGAAATCTTTTGGGCAGACCCTGAAGTGATATGGCCGGGTCGTGAGCTAGGGCTATTCCAAGATTTATAAGATGTTGCCAGACTGATTTTCACAGTGGTTGTACAAGCTTGCACTCCCACCAGCGATGTAGGGGTGTATCCCTCTCTCCACAACCTCGAAAGAATGTGCTGTCATTTGTGTTTTTGATGTTAGCCTTTCTGAGAGCTGTGAGATGGAATCTCAGAGTTGTCTTGGGTTGCATATCTGATGGTTAATGCATTTCTTAAAGTGTCTCTCAGCCACTAGGGATTCCTCCTTTTTGAATCTCTTTTTAGCGCTTTTCTTCTTTTTGGATTATTTGGTTTGCTCGCATTTCATTTCTTTGGTTCATTGCAAATTATGGATATAAGCCCTCTGTCAGATGTGGGGTTGGTGAAGATCTTTTCCCAATCTGGTGGTGGACACTTTTCTCGAATAACAGTGTCTTGTGCTTTAGAGAAGCTTTTCCCTTTCATGAGGTCCCATTTATTGGTTGTTGGTCTTAGAGCCTGAGCTGATGGTGTTCTGTTCAGTAAGTTGTCACACGTGCCAATGAGTTCGAGGCTTTTCCCCATTGTCTCTTCTATTAATTTTAGTGTGTCAGGCTTTATGTTAAGGTCTTTGATACACTTGGACTTCAGTTTTTGCAACGTGATAAGTATGCTTCTAATTTCATACTTTTACATGTCCAATTCCAGTTAGATCATCACCATTTGTTGAAGGGGCTGTCATTTTTCTATTGTATGGTTTTGGCTTCTTTGTCAAAAGTAAAGTGAACACAGGTGTGTGGGTTCATTTCTGGGTCTTCAGTTCAGTTCCATTGATCAACTGGTATGTTTCTATACAAGTACAATGCTGTGTTTACCTCTATCGCCTTGTAGTGCAGCTTGAAATCTGTGTGGGTGAAACCTCCAGATATTTTGCATTTTGGGGGGAGGTGAATTTGTTCTTTTTTATTTTTTACAAGACTGATGTACCTACTTTGCTTTAATCTTCTTCCATATGTAGTTGAGAATTGTTTTCAAGGCCTATAAAAGATAGTTTTGGTATTTTGATAGGAATTGCATTGAATCAGTGTATTGCTTTTGGCAGGATGGCCATTTTTATACTGTTCATCTTACCTGTCCATGAGCATGGGAGATATTTCCATCTTCTGATGTCCTCTTCAATTACTTTCTTCAAGGACTTAGAGTTCCTGTCATACAGGTCTTTCACTTGCTTGGGTTGAGTTACCCTCAGGTATCTTATATTGTTTGTGACTATTGTGAAGGATGTTGTTTCCCTAAATTCATTCTCAGTCCCTTTTTTTTAATATAAAGATGGGCTTTTGATTTTTTGAATTAATTATGTATCTGGCCACCTTGAAGGTGTTTATCAGCTTTAAGTGTCATCTGGCTTAATTTTGGGGGTTGCTTTTGTGTACTATCATATCATCTGCCAATAGGAATATGTCGACTTCTTCATTCAAAATTCTGTCCCCTTGATCTCTTTCAGTTGTCTTTTTGCTGTAGCAAGAACTTCAAGTACTATACTGGAGATTCATGGCGAGAGTGGGCATCCTTGCCTTGTCCCTGAGTTCACAGAAAATGATTTCAGTTTCTCTCCATTTAATTTGGTGCTGGTTACTGACTGCTGTATCTCACCTTCATTATTTATAGTTATGTTCTTCTATGCCCATTCTCTCCAGGACTTTTACATGAAGGGGTGTTGGATTTTGTCAAATGCTTTTTCATCATCTAGCAAGACGATTATGTGGCATTTTTCCTTCAGCTTCTTTATATGGTCAATTACCTTGAAGGATTTTAGTATGACGACCCATCTCTGCATTTGTGGGATGAAGCCTCCTTGATCATGGTGTATGGTACTCTCTATGTGTTCTTGGATTTAGATAGCAAGTATTTTATTAACTATTTTTGCATCTATGCTCATGAGGGAAAATGGTCTGAAGTTCTCATTCTTAGTTGGGTCTATGTGTGGTTTAGGAATCTGGGTGACTGTGGACTCAAAGCATGAGTTAGCCCTGTTTCTTTTACTTCTATTCTGTGGAAGAGTTTGTAGCCTTTGGATATTATCTCTTCTTTGAAGGTCTGGAAGCTTTTTGTGCTGAAACCATCTATCCATGGGAATTTTCTGGGTGGTGGA
>CAJQZJ010033109.1:0-14034 GCA_907164525.1 Lophiomys imhausi | reverse complement strand
TCCATTTCGCTTAGGTTTTTAAATTTAGTGGAATATAGATTTTTAAAGTAATGCCCGAATATTTTCTGGATCTCCTCAATGTCTGTTGTTATTTCTCCCTTTTCATTTCTGATTTTGTTGATTTGGGTTCTTTCCCTTTGCGTTTTAGTTAATTTGGCTAGGGGTCTGTCTATTATGTTGATTTTCTCAAAGAACCAACTCTTGGTTTCATTGATTCTTTGTATAGTTCTTTTTGATTCTAAGTTGTTGATTTCAGCCCTAAGTTTGATGATTTCCTGCCTTCTGCTCTTCTTGGGAGTGTTTGTTTCTTTTTTTTCCAATTCACCCAGCTTAGCTGTTAGTTCACTAATATGAGCTGTCACAATTTTCTTTTTGAAACCACTTAGTGCTATGAACTTTCCTCGTAGCACAGCTTTCAATGTATCCCATAGGTTTGGGTATGTTGTGTCTTCATTGTCGTTGGATTTTAAGAAGTCTTTGATTTCCTTCTTTATTTCTTCCCTGACCTAGTGGTCATCCAGTAAGGAGCTGTTCAATTTCCATGTGTGTGTAGGCTTTCTGTTGATTCTTTTGCTGTTGAAGACCAGCTTTATTCTGTGGTGGTCTGATAAAATACAAGGTGTTATTTCAATTTTCTTGTATCTATTGAGACTATCCTTGTGACCAACTATGTGGTCAATTTTGGAGAAGGTTTCGTGGGGTGCTGAGGAAAAGGTGTATTCCTTTGTGTTTGGGTGAAACGTTCTGTAGATATCTGTTAGGTTCATTTGTTTCATGATCTCTGTTACACTCAATATTTCTCTGTTTGTCTTCTGTCTTGATGATCTGTCCATTGTTGTGAGTGGGGTGTTGAAGTCTCCCATTACTAATGTGTTGTGATCGATGTGCGCTTTAAGTTTTAGAATTGTTTCTTTTACAAAAGTAGGTGCCTTTGTATTTGTGGCATAGATGTTCAGTATTGAGATTTCCTCTTGATGAATATTCCCTTTAATGAGTATATAGTGCCCTTCTTTGTCTTTCTTCATTAACTTCAGTTGGAAGTCTGTTTTGTTTGATATTAGGATGGCTTCTCCAGCTTGCTTACTGGGTCCATTTGCTTGGTAAACTTTTCCCAGCCCTTTACTCTGAGGCAGTGTCTATCTTTCATAGTTAGATGTGTCTCTTTTATACAGCATAAGGAAGAGTCTTGCTTGCGGATCCACTCTGTATACCTATGTATTTTTATTGGGGAGTTGAGTCCATTGATGTTGATGGATATTAGTGACCTGGGGTTGTTATTTCCCATTAGTTTGGTATAGGTGGTTGTTTGTGCCTCTTTTGGTTTAGTTGCTGAGGGGTTTTCTATTTCCTTTGTTTTCTTGGGTGGAGTTTTCTTCTCTGGGTTGGGATTTTCCTCTAGGATTTTCTGTAGGGCTGGGTTTGTGGGTAGATATTGTTTAAATTTGATTTTGTCATGGAATATCTTATTTTCTCCATCTATGTTGATAGAGAGTTTTGCTGGGTAATGTAGTCTGGCTGGGCACCTATGATCTCTCAGGACTTGTAGTATATCTGACCAGGCCCTTCTAGCTTTTAAAGTTTCTGAGGAGAAGTCAGGTGTAATTCTGGTGGGTCTGCCATTGTATGTGACTTGACCTTTTTCTCTTACAGCCTTTAATATTCTTTCTTTGTTCTGTACATTTGGTGTTTCAATTATTATGTCTCAAGAGCAGTTTCTTTTCTGATCTAATCTGTTTGGTGTTCTGTACGCCTCTTGGACTTTTATTGGCATCTCTTTTTTTCAGGTTTGGGAAGTTTTCCTCTATGATTTTGTTGAAGATATTTCCTGGACCTTGGAGTCGGGAGTCCTCTCTTTCCTCTATACCTATAATTCTTAGGTTCCATCTTTTCATTGAGTCCTTGATTTCTTGGATGTTGTGGGTGAGAGATTTTTTTAGCCTTCTTCTTTTCTTTTGATGTTGTACTGATTTCTTCCATCGAATCTTCCATGCCTGAGATCCTGTCTTCCATCTATTGCATCCTATTGTTGATACTCACATCCGTAGTTCCTGTTCTCTTCCTTTGGTTCTCCACTTCCTCTTTTAACTCTGACTGTGTGTTCTTTATTGTTTCTATTTCTATTTTCATGTCTTGTATGGTTTTGTTCGTTTTGTACATTTCCTTCTCCAGCTTGCTTGTTTTTGTATGAAAATCTTTAATTGCTTTGTCCTTTTCCTGTTCAAGCTCTGTCACCTTGGCTTGGAGCTCTTTAATGGTGTTGTTCCTTGTTTTGATTTGTAGAATTGTGGCTTCTTTGAATACCTTCATAGATTTAAGTTCTTCTTGCAGGGACTCTATCACTTTCCATAATGCAGAATTGTCAATGTTTTCATGTGTTTCTGTTGGTGTGAGGTCATCCGAATTGGATGAGCTAGGATAATTCTGCTTTTTGGAGTCATATTTCCTTGATTTCTATTTTTTTTTTTGACCTTTTGCCATTGGATGCCTTTAGCTGTCTGTTGTTGTCGTTTTCTGTGCTTTGATCCACAGTGGATGATTTGGTGCAGGGGACGAGTTACTTGGCTTTGTGTCCTTGCTTACAGCGGGATTTCAGTGTCACTGTGGTTTTAATCGCCGGAGGCACTGTGAGCTGGTGCAGCCTATTTCCAGGTTGTGAGTAATGGACCGGGATTGTTTCACTGCTCCCAATTCAGACTTCTCTATGTCGCACTCTGAGTTATCAGCCTGTAATGGTTCTGATGGTATGGACCTGTTTGCCCAGGCACAGATTCTGTGGGCTTTGTTTGTTGTCACGGAGGCCGACAGGGTCTGGCTCCACACCTAATATGTCTGGATTTTCCAGAATACAGCTATGGTCCCGATTTCTGGTTTCTTGCCACAGGCCTGGCCTCTGTGCCTGATTCCCTCCCTGTCTGCACAGCCGCGGGTCTCCCTCCCTGGCTGCTTGGCCATGGGTGCACCAAGCCCCGGATCCTCCGGCCGCCGGAGTGGTCCTCTCGTCCCAGCAGCTCAGCCATGGGTGCGTGGATCCCTGTCCGCGCCCACGCCTGGCTCTCTCCCCAGTTGTCCTGCCGTCGGTTCGCGGGGATTTGGCCCTGCCAGCCGGGCTCCCTCCCCAGCTGCGCTACCGTAAGTGCGGGGGATTCGGCCCCTCTCACCCACCTTTGGGTTCCCGGCTTCCCGCTCTCTCGGAACCTCCGCGGTCCGCTTCATGAGCAGCTGCGGACCACCCGCTGAGCTCCCTGTTTGTTCCTTGCTAAGACTTCCACTATCTTGCAAAGTTTTTTAAGTGGGTATAAGTTCTTCCTGAGTTGTGGGGAGCCCAGTAGGCTAATAATCTATCACCAAGTGGCCTCTGATTCTGCCTGCTGTGAGTTGGGGTCGATCTTACCAGGCGCCTCTCCAAATGGGAGTTCCCGAATCCCGGATTTAGTGGCTTCCGTGTCTGTGAGAGATGGGGGGAGAGCCTTACCCTGGGACTTTTAACAGTCCCTTGGGAGCTGTGAGTGTTCACGGAGGGGTCTAGCCCCTCCGGTTTTTGCACAGTGCCCAATAACTGTGTTTTTTTTTATGGCTCTTTTTTCCCCGCGTTCAAAATGCGTCAGTGTAGGTCGCCGCCATCTTGGCCCCCTGAAAGAATTTTTTTTTTAAAGGCCAAAATTAAGAAGCTGCTTGATGGAAGAACATGGCTAAAGAAAATGAAGCCAGGCTCATGCCCAGTGGATTTACTCTGGAAACTGAGCCTAGTGAGTGGGACTCACTAGTGTTTGAACATTTCAGGGTAAATGACAGACAGATGGTATCTTCTCTACAGAGAAAGACTTGAATTGCTGCAGCTAGACAATGAATTACTTATTAAAATGTGAGCATGGTAGTCCTTGAAGTTCACCGGGGTCCAACGAAATTTAACAACTCCTAGAAAAGTGGCCAGGTGGAATGACTCATATGACACCATCAAGGCATCTCTCATTTATCCTGGTGGCAAATTTGAAGTTCTGTTAGAAAAGTAAGGGTTAGAGTCATGTTGTAGCTTTGATTTCTCTCCTTTTCATTTTCAGGCTACAACTTTGGTAAATAAATAATATTGAGAATATCAAGAAATACCAGAAGTTTATATTTGCAATGATCCTTTAGAGTTCTCAGACAATGGATTTAGAGAAAGATTGTGTTTGGCAGAATAGTTTCCTGATTTAAATACTTGAAACCAGAAGCTGAAGGGAAAGCATTAATAAAGAAAAATACCTAGGCAAAGTTATAAAACCTACCATGTGGAGGAAAATGGTTATATTGGAAAATTTAATAATAGAGCAGAACTTCTCAGAACAAAAGAAATCCAAGGAGAGCATTAGTTTCACACAGGAGTGATGCTGATCCACAGTGTGTAGGTTATAAAATGGGCCTTGAGTTTAGCAAGCTAAGTATTCTTACGAGGAGCAATCAATCTTCATGTTGGCATAAATGACCATAGCTTAGAGACACAAACAGTTTGCATCAAAAGGTGGCAAAATATCAGAAATGTGTACATATTAAACACACAATTACATGCACACAAACACTTTCCAGAAATTATTGGAAGTTAGTAATCTTATAGAGGTATTTGTGTAAAAGTAAAAGTAGTAGAAAATAATTAAACTTTTAAAAAAAATCTGTGATTTATTATTGTAATTCTCAGGGTTCATAGCTGGGTGAGATTTGTAATTTCTTTTTTCCTCTGGTAGTTCACAGAACACCTAATTGCCCTTCCCTCCCTAGTTCAGCTTAATGTTCTATGTTCTCTTACTTAAGTATATGGTATCTGAAGTAATAGGGTCTTAGTTCTATTTCTCGAAGGCAATAAAGAACAATGACAATACCCTGCAGTATTTGTCATCTGTGGAACTTCATTTGAGAACAACTCCAACAGAGATAACCCATTCCTGGAACTGTTTCTTTTCTTTTTTATTGTTTTCCTTTGGTGTCAAGAAGGTAGATTGTTTTCCAATTAAAAAGAAACTCCATTCATTGGCCTGGCAAGATATTACCACTAGTGCAATAGCAGCAAGGATGTGTTGAAAGCAACCAACCACTTTGTGATTGGATTTAAGGCCCATTTCACACATTGAAACCCATACCTAACCAAGGACATGTGGCTGGACAAGTCATAGGCCCTAGGGGAGAACTTGCTGCTATTACTCTTTTAATGGATATATTGCTAAAACAACTTCTAGTGACTTATAGTTATACTCATTTATTAGTGCATAAGTCAGTCCTCATCAGAAAAACTCATTTTTTTGTAGTAGTTGCAGATTAATACAGATACACACAACTGATCAAAGTGTAAAGAATAGGAGACTATAAAATGACCAGTCATAAATGGAGCATCAATATCACATTCCCTACAAACAAACAACAAAACCAGAGGACACAAAGTTGGAGTAGGTGTGGAGGGGGAATGGCTCTTGAAGGAGTAGAGAAAGAACATGAATATGACAAAATGCACTGTATAAAATTCTCAAAGAACTAATAAAAATGAGAAAAAATATTTGAGTCAATTACACAATTCTATCATAATGTAAAATATCAAGAATAGTGGAAAGAATTCAATACTTTGATTTTCACAGTAGCTCCGTTCTATTACAAGCAAGACACTAGATAAAATTTTGCTTTAGTTAGTGGATAATTTGTTCTTTCTTGAGAGGATTGAAAAGCAACTATCATCATTGAAATTCTAGATGGTGCTGGCCCCTTGGAGTGAAAATAGGTAGGCAGGATTTGTCTTTTCAAAATCTCCCCAGGTGAGCTGAGGATATAACTCAGTGATAGAGCATGTGACTATGATATATAGGGCTTGAGTTCAATTACCCTACTAAATATCACAGAAGAAACAGTGTCTCCCCAGGACACTCAGACCTCCTTTTCTTTAGTCACAATAAGTTTACTGTAAGCCAACATGAAGAATAGGTTTCTGGAATTTTGCAAATAGACCACTAGATAATTATCACATCATATATTTAACCTAGTTATAAGATAAATGCACTAGCATAAGAAATATAGATCTTAACATATTGAGTAGGCCATTTGTAACTGTTGAGATATTGCTATAGTCCTGGCACACAGGGAGACATTTGCACAGTGGTACCAAAAGTTCCATATTCTTAAAAATATCACATTTATCACATCACAAAAGAATTATTACTATCAAATTACAAAGGAAGAACAAGAGTCAGAATGCATTATTTGCTGTAGCTATTATAGGCAGCCAAGACAGACACATGGTATAAATGCATTGGTTTAGCTTCAGAGCTCAGGCTTTGTCGGTATGAGTCTATGATCTCAAGGAACCATCAAATACTCTGGTAAAATGTTCTGAATCAGATTCCTAAAGAAATCCTTATAGCAACACAGAAGATCTCTGATGAGTTCATTCTGTAAAAGATATATGCAAGAGATGATAGGTGGACACTCCCACAAATAGAATGATCATGTAAGGCTTATGGTAGAATACTATTTAAGGTAGAAGGTTAAATGCAAAGATATCTAAAGCAAAGGACACGTTACTGGGCATATTCTAAGCAAGAAGGGGATATGGGGAGAAGAGGGAGGAGAAGGAAGGAAGAGAAAAAGTGAGAAAGAGAGAAGGAAAAATGCAAGTTTTTCACTTTTCAGAAAAGCATATCTTACTTGACACATGTATTTTCCCCATGTTTTCAAGTACATTGATGGTATCCTCACAGCCCAGTGCTCACAAAGGGTAAAACATTTGCATTCTGGTCCCTCCTATGCCTGCTGAATCTTAAACAGCATGTGCAGTCTCTTCTAGCATCTGAGATGTCCCAATCTTAATTTATTTCTGGCCATCTCCATTGCATTCAGGCACAGGTACAAATTGGCAGAATCTAATTAATTACTCAAAGCCTAAGAAAAATCACTGTGTACCCACAAAGAGATCCACAATTACCTTAATTACAATCAAAACAAGCACCATTAAAATAGTTTCTCTGTGCATATGTATAAACCCTTTACACTTTTACTCAATTTATATGCATTAGATATAAATGACTAATTTTATGACTCTGAATGTGATTGGTGGATATTTGAAGTATATTACCTCTACTCATTACAAGAGCAGCTTTGTCATATTATTCTTCACATGCATCATCATAGGTGTTGTTGGTCAATCATAATTAAGGTCTTAGTCATTAGGATTAGGCAATAGGTAGGATCGGTGTTATATGGGGCAAAGCTAACTTCTGTGTCTCTGTATAGCTTCTGTTTTTTAAAAGGCATTTCTCTTTCAAATGTCTGAAAATAAAACATGACAGAAAAACATAAAATTGCTTCCAGTACAACCCCAGATGTAGTCTTCGACCTCAAGACTCAGAATTCCATCCATTCAGCAAGCAAATAAGGAGACCTTTGTGTGTCTGGGGAATATGGTAGGAACCACAGTGTCTTGTCAATCTGCTTTTTTTTTACAGAATGGAACCTTTCAATGGAGCTCTGTGCTCCAGGAATTACTTGTTGCCAATATATATACTGGATATAGCCTATACTGACCTTTAAGAGCTGATGTCTGTAGGGACTTAAAAAATCCGTGGTCATTGGTCATTTGAGTATTTTTCAGAGAAATCAGTAGACTGTGGTCTCTCCCATCCCAGTAGCCAATTGTGCTTTTGAGTAGTACGTAAATCAGCCTCCTGTTTCACTGGAGACTAATAGGAACTTGATAACGTCATGTTGACAACTGCAAGAACAAAATCTTTGTGCTTTTTGTTTTTTAAAGTGGTAAGCAGCTGCACAAATCCAACCAAATAAAGTTTCCCTTTCCTGCCCCATCTGTTGGCAACTCTCGCTTTAGAATTTTTATCTTTCCAGAATAAGCCAGGTTATAAGAACTTTAAGGTTCTTTTAAAATTAAATTAAAATACACTAACTTTATTGTATGTATATGGGTGATTTGTCCACAGGTAAGTCTGTGCACCTCCTGCAGAGGCCAGAAGACATCATATGCTGTCGTGGAACTGTAAAGATCATTGTGAGCTGTCATGTTCTTGCTGTGAATCAAACCTGGGTCTTCTTCAGTGCCATCTCTCCAGCTCATAGCATCTGGCTGTTTGTTGTATATTTATATGAAATGACCCACTTGCCAAATGTGGTGTTTCCAATATGACCTTCATGTGAGAGCTGCAATAAAGTTTGTAAAGGACTAATTGCTACTGAGACACAAGTTCACCTTTTATTGACACTCAGGTTATGAAACTCTTTAATCTATGGTTTTCTGAATCACTGATTTCAGAAGACTTGAGGCCGAGCCCTGGATTCCTTGCAAAGGAAAGGCCTGGCTGGGTAGACCTACTCCCAGATCTTGGTGTTTCTTTCCCCACTGAGGGGATCTCACTAGACAGGTTCCTCAGTTCACCACTGTACATATTATGCGCAGAACCCTGCCTAATCCAGGACTCTTGGTGCCACCCTGTCCTTTCGCACCGAAGGTCCATGCTATGTGTTAGGGCATGCAGAAATTCTGGTGCTGTCTGTGACTGGCTAGGAACAACCCTCTAACTTTAGGGTTCTGTTCTGTGAAGCCTTGAGTTCTCAGGAAGTTTGTCTTTGTCTTGCTTTCCCATATAGCCTTCATGGAAAAAAATGAGGTTCTGGTTTTTATTTTCAGACTCTTTTGTGTCTTTTAGAGATTCAGTATTCATTAAGAGAGGATCTGACTTTTGGGGGGGTCCTTTCAAAGACAAAGTATTGTAATTTCAGAAAATTCACTTAAACTCCATTTCAACCTCAGTTAAAAAATTAAGAAAATCATATACTGTCATGGATTCTTCTCTCATAAACTTTTCCTCTAGTCACCTATTATGTTTGTTAGGTGCCTGGTTTACATCTGTGCTGGCTGGGGATCTGGAGACATCCAGTCCCGTATGCTGTGGCAAAATCTACAGAGATACAAACTGAAATTACCTTTTAGTTTTGAAGTGTTTACAATCTAGAAAAAACAGTAGTTTAACAATCTAAGTACCATAGAAGGAACACAGAGAAAATTTAACTTTCTTTTGGAAAATTCTAGGAGATAAAGGACAGAGATTTTGCTTAAACTACCTCTCCCCCAAAAGTCTCATGCCAAACTTAGTTTTCTTTTAAATCCTATTCACTCTGAAGCCTATATTAATGAAAAATATAAATGGAAAAATGAAGAAGCTGGATAACCTCTGAAATGTTTCCTTTTAGGAAACCAAGAAATGACTGATCTGACATTTGCTACTGCACTAGTCTGCTAAGGTGGCGATGGCAATTGACTGTAAAAGGGATGGCAGAAATAACAGAAATTATTTCTCAAAGTTCTAGAAACTAGCACCCTGAGCTCAGGTATGAGTAGCTGCAGGTCAGTTTTTGCCTGAATCAGCTGTCCTTGGCTTATAGCTGGCTTCCCCCCTTCCCCCAACATGTCATCACAAGGCAGTCCCCTCTGCAAATATCTCTGCTAAATATTTCTTGCTATAAGGACACCAGGCATGTTGTTTTAGAATCTTCTCTTAATCACTGTTTTCTTGGTTACATCTGTGAGACTATCTCCAAACAGAATCACATTCAGAATTAGCTGCGGGCAAAGACTCACTATGTGGATTTTACAGTTCAGACCACCCACCATCTTGGAACGCCTCTAGCATTAACAAGGAACTTTGCCACGATGATGAGAATGAACATTTTAAGCATTTCTCAGCCAAATTATCCTTGAGAAATGTAACTTTTTTCCCATTTACAAATCCCTTTCATTCAGCATGTGCTATTCTAGTGGTTCTTAATGTATGGAACTGTGTGATTATAAAGTGACTGATGAATGAGAACTCATTAAAACTATTCTCAGTTCACTTTAGCTATAAGAAGGAATTAAGAATGAGACTTTGGTATAACATGCAAAAGCTTCATTCAAGATATTTTGGTCATATTCTTTCCCCTCCCTGAACTCCTCCCAGATATCCTCCTCTCTACCCACTTCACATCACATTACTTTGTCTCAAAAAAAGAAGCCAACATTTTGAAAAGCATACAAAAAAATGGAAAAAAAAACACAGAAATGTAGTCTGTTTTGATGCATTTCTTAATATCTCCCATACTTGCTTATTCTTTCTCTTTTCCTTTCATTGTACATAATGCTAAGCAGTGTGATGGGTTGGAAGGAAAATGGAGAAGTAGATTATCGCTGATTTCCTGTAACTGTTATCATCTAGCTGGCTTCTTTTTTATTTTTTTAAATACTTTATTTTTTTTCTTCAAGTTACATCTCAGTCACAAACCCTTCCCTATTTCCCCTTCCTATCCCGCCCTTCCATCCTCTTCCCCCCAGAAGTTTCCCCTTTCAGTCCAACAGATGGTTCCTTCTCTTATAACAGTAAATACTATAAAAAAACAACAGATATAAATATGCTGCGTTTATGAGAGATAAATGACCCAGTATACCTTCCCAATGTCCAGTTTATGCATATTTGGCCCCTGACTTTAACATTCTACTATCTAACCATCTCCATGAGTTTAAAGGTCTATATCTGACTCAACATTCATACTAACTTGCAACACACTTTAAAGAGTATCTTCTTAGATCTATAAAACACTCTTGATTCCTAAACAACTCAAACTTTAACTATGAGACTCTAGCTGTCTATTCTTCAACCACCTCAGAGACCTGAGAGGGATAAATATATCTGCTTGTATAGGAAGTGCAGGGCCTGCAGCTTCCAAACCTAAGAAATGACATACCAGTGACTGCCTGGACAGTTCCCATTTTCTCTCCATACATTCCTGCATCAGTCTTCAGCCTTTGGGTCCTGTTTCTCTGACAGACATTTGTTGTAGAACAGGGATTATGAAGGACTTACCTACCCTGTCTTGGCAGAGTTAGGCTGTCAACGTCCCTGCTCCCAAGTTTTGTCCTTTTTGGACAGCAGTCTGTCTGCAGTTGGAGCAAGGGATTTTTCTCATGCCAAGAGATAGGCTTGCCACTAATTCAACCATCTCACACTGGAGATTCTTCGATGCTTATCTTCTACTTGGAGTAGAATAGGGGGTGCTGTCAGGAGCTGATATGTCTCAATATCAAAAAAAAATCTTAATTTAAGATAACATCTTTGAATGCCATATTCTGCAGATCTCTTAGGGTTTTTGAAGATGCCCTATCCATCTCTTGTATTTAGATAAGCAAATGTTGCTTGTCTCTTAACAACTTGATTACTGGGTAGTTTAGAGAATATCTGTGATAGACTGTGATAGTAGCTAACAAAGTGACATGTTTGCATGACTAGGAGTTTGCTTTACTTAACTATCCTAGACAGTATTAGACGGTTGTTATCAAGAGGTCAGAGCTTCACATTTTATTTTTAAGTATCTCTAGATATAATACCATTAGGAAGAGTTACCTTTAATTTTGTATCAATATACAAAGATCTATTCAATTGTGGTTAAATATACTCTTAATTATGTATCAATATACCAAGATCAATGCCTATGTAGCCAAATACAATCTTAATATTACGTCCATATACAAGGGTCAATACCATTGTGGCCAACTATAATCTTAATTTTGTATCAATATACAAAGATCAATACCGATGTATTCCAATATAATCTTATTTTTGCACAATAAACAATGGTCGATACCACTTTAGCCAAACGTACTACTAATTATGTATCAATATACAAAGGTATAAGGGCATATTCAATAATCTGCCCCTTCTTCTTGGAACTTCCTGTGCTATGTCTATGTCTCATTTTTTCTCAAGCCTATGCACTCCTACATAGGAGAGGAAGAAGGATACAGAAAAGGAAAAGTAGGAAGTCCCTGGGTCTAACCTCCAAAACCCATTAAACAGGACCATTTTTCAGCTTGTAATCTCTTCCCCTAAATATCAGAGTTTGCAGTTATCCTTAAAATAACCAAAAAGAAGGGCAGAGAAACACCCTCCCTACCCTCTGGGCATGGGACGTCGCTCTCTTAAAGTGACTTCCTGCTGATTTGGGTCGTAGTAGACCTGTTTGGGGCCCGAACCCAAATGGAAAAAATGGTTAAAAATGTTAGTACACTCCTTTTATGTTTAGTCCTTCTGTTCTCAGCTGTTTAGCTGACCTAAGGTGTTTGTAGGCAGAAGCTGATCTTGCAGGCTTCACTGAGGTTCCGGCCGGGGCATTGTGTAGAGCTGAACAGTTCCAGTGACATTGGATTGCCATAGTGGTTGCAGGCCCCCAATGGAGACAGCTATTGAGGAAGTCTGCCAGGCTGAATCAACTGGGTAACTCGTCCTCCTTGGTGCCTGATTCTGTTCTCTGCTGAGGTTTCTGCTGTCCAGCCTTCCCCGGGCTCCCCGAATGGACGCTTCGATTCTCCTGGAGAGATAAGAACAGAGCCCTGTCCCAACCCTGGAACAATTACCCTCTTTTTTTTTAGGGGGGGTGGGGCTAGGTAATACTTCTCCTGAAGCAAATATGGCCTTCCAACAACATACAAAGTGTTATCTTTCAATCCAGGTTAAAGAAGAAATCATTCTGTCACCTTGGAGCTAAACCAGCTCCAGTGTATATATTTTGAGATCCCATAGGACAATCTGCCTGCATCGAGAAGGCCTTTTGTGAGTAGTTTCCAAACCTAGGTCCCTCCAAATCCCATATGTGTGTCTCTGAACTCTAATTATTGGGATCAGAGACCTGTGGTTCCATCTGAAGGGATCAAAGATGTGTTCCACCACTCCTGGATCGAAGTCTTTCTCTATTTAGAGTTTGCCCTACATCAGGCTGACCCTGAGATCCGGGATCTGCCCGTTTCTGTCTCCAGTGTGCTGGGAGCTGGGACCAAGGGTGTACTCTTCTTGAGTGGTGGGAACAAGAGTACGCACCCTCTCCACCCCGCTCTGTATGACTCCAGAATACATAAGACCACCAACTCTACAGTGCTCCCCCTGGCTCCGCTGAAGTCAAAGGCATGGGCCAACACCAAAATTCTCTTGTATTTTACCTTAGCTCCACGTCTTCTCAACACCTGGAGTCTGCAAAACCAGGTCGAACGGTTGTATCCTCTATTCCATTCACACTGTTTCAGCCCTGCCACCTGCCCCTTTTTTCTTTTTAGTTAATAAATTTATTTGTTTGTTGCTTCAGGTTACATCCTTATCATATTGTCCTCTTTTCCCACTTCCCAGCCCCACCCTCCATGCTCTACCCCCTGACCCTTCCGTCTTGTTCCTCTGGGGTGGAGTGTCCCTGCCTAACAGTCTCTCACCACAGATCAGGAGTCATATGAGGGCCAAGAGCCTCTTCATTCACCAGGGGCCTACGAGGCAGTACTTCCAGTGAAAGGTGTCTCCTTGCTACCGGGGGAATACTAAAAAAAGACCAACAAACACACAAACCCACAAAAACAAGGAATATCAACAAAAAAAGAGAGGAAAAAGACAAGGGAAAAGGAAAAAGAAAAAAGAAAAAAAGAAGGAAAAAGAAAAAGATAAAAAAAAAATTATGTCCATGTTCCTTTTGGTGTGTTGGTTGCAGTACAGATATCCTGTACGATATAGCTATAATCCTACTATAAGTGAATAGATGCCATGTGCATCCTTCTGAGACTGGGTTAGCTCACTCAGGATGAGCTTCTCTAGATCCATCCATTTGGTTGCAAATTGCATGATTTCATTGTTTGTGATAGCTGAGTAATATTCCATTGTATAGATGTACCACAGTTTTTTAATCCATTCTTCAGTTGAGGGTCATCTGGGTTGTTTCCAATTTCTAGCTATTACAAATAAGGCTGCTATGAACATAGATGAGGAGACTTCCCTATGTCTCTGTGAGAGGTCCTTTGGGTGTATACCCAGAAGTGGTGTGGCTGGGTCCTGAGGCAAGGTTATTCCTAGATTTCTAAGATATCGCCAGACAGACCTCCATAGTGGTTGCACAAGCCTGCATTCCCACCAGCAATGGAGTAGGGTTCCCCTTTCACCACACCCTCACCAGCCTGTGCTAACATTTGAGCTCTTTATCTTAGCCATTCTAACAGGTGTTAGGTGGAAT
>CAJQZJ010033103.1:1435071-1455837 GCA_907164525.1 Lophiomys imhausi | reverse complement strand
TGGAAGGGTGGGACTGGAGGGGGGAGTAGGGAGGGGATTGTGATTGAGATGTAACTTGAAGAAATAAAAAATAAATTATTGAATAAAAAGTGACAACAGCAGGTGAGCAATTTGAACCCCTGCATTAAATGTCATCCCTTCTTTACATATACCATAATTTTTATTTCTTTCCTGCAATTTCCATCTAAAACACCTGGATGCAGAGTAAAACCTTGATAAACTAATCCACCTCTTCCAAAGATTAATCCTATTGTCCCTGATGGTAAAGGACTATAAACACCAATGGTAACATAACATTCATCTCATCTGGTTTGCATAGTGTTATAGTCTCATCTGTGACCAGATTTAAAGCTGCACTGCCTTCAGTTGTATGCAAAAGATCGGCAATAGTTAATTTTGTTCCTCCTCCTGACTACTTGTTTCCCTCTGACTGGCTGATGAACTATGATTTGTATTTATTGGGTTCCTCCCTTCATCCCCCCGCAAGAGGTTACCTGTGACATCCTTTTTGGATCTGCAATCATGTGACAAGTATTTACCTTTACCAGTATTTATGAATACAAAATCCTGCAGTCTTTGACACCACTTATTCCCTTTTACAAAGATATTCTGCAGAGTCAAAGCACTTGCCACTTCGAGCTCTGGAGGTTTCAGTTGTACAATGTCTTTAGAAGTGACCAAGTTCACCACATTTAAAGCACTGATTTAGACCCCTAGCAATGGCTTATACTATGATATTAGCCTGATACTCCTGAAAACAATATCATTTGCTACTCTTATCCACTAAACTATTGAGGTTTCTTGAGATTCAATGGTCTAATTGCTCTTTTTTTTATTTTCTTTTAATATTATTTAATACTTCAGGTTACTTCTCCATCACAGTGTCCTCCTTCCACCCCTCCCAGTCCTGCCCTCCCATCCCCTACCCCCTATCCTTTTCATCACACTCCTCTGGACTGGAGTGTTCCTACGTAACAGTCCCCCAGCCCAGTTCCGCAGTCATATGAGGGCCAAGAGTCTTCTCAAAAACTGGGGGCCAAGAAGGCAGAACGATTAGGGCAAAGTGTCTCATTGACAGGAAAAAAGTCTGTTTTCATGTTCCCTTTGGTTCATTGGTTGTAGTATAGTTATCCTGTACTATATGGCTAAAATATGACTATAAGTGAATAGATGTCGTGTGCATCCTTCTGTATATGGGTTAGTTCACTCAAGATGAGCTTCTCTAGTTCCATCAATTTGGCAAATTGCATGATTTTGTTGTTTCTGATTGCTGAGGAGTGTTCCATTGTGTAGATGTACCACAGTTTTTTAATCCATTCTTCAGTTGAGGGACATCTGGGTTGTTCCCAGTTTCTAGCCATTACAAAAAAAAAAAAAGGTGCTATGAACATAGATGAGGAAACTTCCTTGTGATTTGGTGAGGAATCATTTGGATGTATACCCAGAAGTTGTATGGCTGGGTCTTGAGGCAGAGCTATTCCAAGTTTTCTAAGATATTGCCAGAATGACCTCCAAAGTGGTTGCACAAGCCTGCTCTCCCACCAGCAATTGAGGAGACTTCTTTCTCCACAACATCACCAGCGTGTGCTGTCATTTGACCTTTTGATCTTAGCCATTCTGACAGGTGTGCGATGGAATATCAGAGTCATCTTGAGTTGCATTTCTCTGATGCTTAAAGATGCTGAGCATTTCTTCAACTGTCTCTCTGCCATTAGGGATTCCTCCTTTGTGAATTCAAGACCAGTTAGATCTCAGGAATCTCATTACTCTTTGACATTCAGCATTTGCATTTTCATTTGTCAAGTGCTGAAAATGGCTAATTAAATTATTTACTAGTATTTATATTATATTTAATTTCTAGGCAGTGTTAATCCTTAATACGCCATTATAAATGAGCACACAGACATCTGAAGGATTTTAACAAGCTTTGGCCTGAATTGTGCAATTGTAGCCCATCTAAACTAATTCATAATTCTATTCCCCAAATATGACCCCATATATACATATGTCCCTTGGACTGTTGTTCTCCATGCTAGGTGGAATGATGTTCTTTTCTCTAACCCATGGCATGTGTCCTTTTTTTCTGCTCTTTCTTCTTGTCTTGGAGGCTGCTTCTACTTTATCTACCTCTCTGCTTCAGAAACCCTCACATATTAGTCCTGTCTATCTCTGTCTTTGACAAATCTCAGCCCTCAGCATTAATTTAAGTCATCAGAGACAATGTAAATAACAGACAGCAAGCAGGACACATTAATTAACATTTAGAATGCTTAACATCACCCCATCAGCCAAGGCATTTATCAAGTCCTGGTTGACATCAGGGATTTCTAAATCTTTCTACACAGCTGAAGTCAATCTCCCTAAAACGTCTGAGAAGGTTTCCTCAGCACCGTGCATTATGTTAGTAAATGAAGTAATTATTTTCCCAGCCTCAGTAATCTTATCCCAAGCTCTCAGAACTGTACACAACATTATTCTATCACATTGTTCTATCTTCAAATTGTGTATGTCAGCATAATGTCCCTCACCAAGCACTTGGTTTTTTATCACATTTATTCTACTTGTTATATTCTATTGTTATAATTTTGTTGCTTCAGGCCTCCACCATAACAACCATTGCAATTATTGACTGTCTTCTAGTACAGCTGAAAACAATCTCTTCCAATCTTGGGAAATGACGCTATTTTTATAGCCCAGTTATTTAACATTTGCTTAATGAATGATGAATGCATTCCATAAAAAATAATAGACTCTTAGGTTGGTTTAGCTCCAAAATATCAAAATAATTTCTTCTTTAATCCGGATTGAAAGGTAATACTTTATATATTGTCAAAAAACCAAATTTGCTCCAGGAAAAATATTACCTGACCCCCCCAAAGAACAAAAAGGTAATTGTCCCAGAGTTAGGATTAGGGCAGGGCTCTGTTCTTATCTTTCAAGAGATTTAAAGCATCCATTCAAGGAATCCAGGGACAGCTGGACAACAGAAACCTCAGCAGAAAGCAGATCAGACACCAAAGAAGACGAGTGGCCCAGACGATCCAGCCTTGTGTACTTCCTTAATAGCTGTTTCCTCAAAAGTCTACAACCACAACAACTCAAAATTGCTATGATCGTTCAGCTCCACAGACTGCTCCAGTGAGAACTTCAGTAAAGCCCTGAAGATCAGCTTCTGTCTACGAACTTCTTAGGACATCTAAATAGCTGAGCACAAAAGGACTGAACATTAAATGATACTATTAACATTTTTAACCATTTTTCATTCTTATTTGGGCCCCAAACAGGTTTACTACTTCCCAAATCAGCAGGAAGTCATTTTAAGAGAACAACATCCCATCCCCAGAAGGTGGGGAGGGTGTTCTCCCCCCCCTTTGGTTATTTGATGGATAACAGAAAATGTTGTTATTTAGGGGAAGAGACTACAAGCTGTTAAATGGTCTTGTTAAATGAGTTTTGGAGTTTAGACCCAGAGACTTCTCTCTTTTTCTTTTTTGTATCCTTCTTCCTCTCCTATGTAGGAGTGAACAGACTTGAGAAAAAATGGAACATAGACATAGTATAGGAAATATCAAGAAAAAAAGACATATTATTGAATATGGCCTTATACCTTTGTATATTGATACAAAATTAATATTATATTTGGTTAAATTGGTATTGAGCATTGTATACTAATGCAAAATTAAGATTGCATTGGTCTACATTAGTATTGACCTTTGTATATTAATACAAAATTAAGATTATATTTGGCCACAATGGTATTGACCCTTGTATAATAATGCAAAATTAAGATTGCATTGGGCTATACAGGTATCAATCTTTGTATATTGATACAAAATTAAGATTACATTTGGCCACATTGGTATTGATCTTTGTATACTGATACAAAATTAAGGGTAATACTTCTCAAAGGTATTGTACCTAGTAATGTTTAAAAATGAAATGTAAAGTTTTGGCCTCTGGTTACCAACTGTCATAAACTGTTTAGGATAATTAAGAAATGGTAAATAATTGTTATGCAAGCATGTCATTTTGCTAGTTACTATGACAATCTATCACAGTTATGTTCTAAGCTCCTCAGAAATCAAGTTGCTAAGAAACAAGCAACATTTGCTTACCTAATATAAGAGATAGATAGGGATCTTCAAAAACCTCAAGAGATCTGCAGAATACGGCATTCAAAGATGTTCTCTTAACTTAAGATTTTTTTTGATATTGAGACATGTCAACTCCTGACAGCACCCCCTATTCTACTCCAAGTAGAAGATGAGCATCGAAGATTCTCCAGTGGGAGATGGTTGAATTGGTGGTAAGCCTTTCTCTTGGCAAGAAAAACCCCTTGCGTCAACTGTAGACAGACTGCTGTCCAAAAAGGACAAAACTTGGAAGCAGGTAAGTCAACAGCCTAGCTCTGCCAAGACAAGGTAGGCAAGTCCTTCATAATTTCTGCTTTACACTCAATGTCTGTCAGAGAAACAGGGCCAAACAGCTGAAGATTGTTGCTGTAATCAATGGAGAGAAAATTGGAACTGTCCAGGCAGCCACTGGTATGTCATTTCTTAGTCTTGGAAGCTGTGGTCCCTGCACTTTCTATATAATCAGATATATTTATCCCTCTCAGGATCTCTGAGGTGGTTGAAGAACAGATAGCTAGAGTCTCATAGTTAATTTTTGAGTTGTTTAGGAATCAAGAGGATGTTCTGGATCTAAGAAGATATTTTTATAATTGTGAGGCAAGCTAGTAGGAAAGCTGAGTTAGATATAGAACTTTAAACTCATGGAGATGGTTAGATAGTAGAATGTTAAAGTCAGGTGCCAAATACATATGGACTGGACATTGAGAATATATGTTAAGCCATATATCTCTCATAATTGTGGCCTATTTATTTCTGTTGTTTTGTATTTTATTTATAGTTATAAGGGAAAGAACCATTTGTTGGACTAAAAGAGAGAGCTGTTGCGGGGAAAAGGAATACCTTAAACTAAAAAAAAAAAATAAAAGGGTAGAGGATGGGGGTTTGAGGGGGAGGAGGGTGGAAGGGTGGGACTGGAGGGAAGAGTAGGGAGGGGAGTGTGATTGAGATGTAACTTGAAGATATAAAAAATATTTTATTAAAAATAAATAAAAAACAGGATGGATGTCAGCTGCCAACATTGTCTTTTTTATCAACAACCAACATCATAATTTCAAAATCTGCAGTTTCCTCTACAATTTTGAAAACTAAGTTACCCATAATGCTTTACCAGCATTGGGTTCCATATGAAACTGCCATTTAATTATTATTTGTAGTTACTAATAAGTATAAACTATAATAGTAGGCTGGGGATCGGCTAGCGGGCTAGTTGGAGGTCAGTAGACCTGGCTCTCCTTAACTGGTGGGCTGACTTGTATTGGGGTAAAGCCCTGGGCCAAGAGTGGCTTTCACCACCTGCAACCTAAACTCTGTTAACTAATATATTTATCAATAACTATAAGTTATCATATTAGGCCGACAGGGCAGCCAGGTGCCTGGTGGGAGATCATCAGGCCTATCTGCCTTACAGGACTGTAGACCTTGTGGGGTGGCCTGGCGGGGCAGCTGTTGGATATTTATTAATAACTTTAAACTGTTATATTAAACCAGTGGAACAACCAGCAGCAGACTGGCTCTGGGTCTACCATGAGGCCTGTGGCTGGAAGCCTGTAGGCCTTCCAATGTGAAACCCCCAGCAGCATTTCTCCCAATAAGTAATTACACCAAAACCTTTTAATGTTTCAATGATTAGCTAGCCCTTAGCTGGGCAGACTTTCAACTAGCTCACCTAATTTATTCCCAGACCACCTAATCCCAAATAGTCATGTACTTTGCTGTACCTTTCAGAGCTCTCAGACACATCTGTCTATTTCTGTGTCTCCTGGCAGAAAGAGAGATTTCTCTGTGTAAAACTCAGGGTTTCTATTTCCATCTCAGGAAATCCCACCTTCCTATACTCTTTCTGTCCAGCTAATTGGCTATCAGCAACTTTAATTAACCAATCAGAGAATGCCTCAGAAGTGGGGATAAGCAGATTTCAGCATTGAATTCACCCTCTCAGAACCAATGTATTGGACCTTCCTCCACAAGAGCACTTCAGTCATCTGAAAGAAAAAAATCTAAAAAAAATTCAAAAAAGTGTTTACAACAAAAATTTTACAATAAAATTATCATTTATCTTCAGTGAAATACACATATTAATGTCTAATCTAATCTAAATATTAATTTGTCCACATGATTTAATCCCACTGTTAGTGGATCAACTTGAAGCAAATAAATATTTCTAAATATTTATAAACATGATTTGGTCTATGATGGTTAATAATTTCTGTTAACTTGACAGGATTCAGAATCTTCTAGGAGATAATACCACCCCACACATAGTCCTATGAGGAATTGCATATATGAATTCAGCTGCGGGATAGGCCTATGATGGATTATATAGATTTGCTTAAATTTTGTCAGAAACCCCATTTAAAATATGCTAGGTTTATTTCATGCATTTCCTAGAGTTTGAAAATGAGCTAGAGAGTAGCATTCCTTGCTCTATTCCTCCGAACAATAGAAGAAATATCACCAGCTGCCCCAAGCTTCGTGATTTCAATTCAACAATGAACTTCACACTCTGAGGCAAAATAAACATTTGCTTCATTAAGTTGCTTAAAATGAATTTTGTCATAGCAGTGAGAAAAAATATCTGATAAAGAAAGGTGGTAGATATATGTGGGAAAATATTCTTATAAACAACCCTATAGTATTTAGGTATTTAGAACTGTATTTTATATGAGGGGAGCAGAAGGCTTTGTAACTTTGAGCTGGAAAAGTCATGCACAAAAAGAATCATGTGGCAATGAAAGCTCTTGAACACAACTTCAGAGATGCTTGTGGGATGCAGGCTAAAGAGTTGGAGGGACACAGTTTCCTAGGTCCTTTAGCTTACAGTCAATTCTATGATATTCAGGAGCTACAGAATTTTTCTCCACCTAGGAGAGGGCTGCTGAGCTCCTGGCTTGTGGTGTCATCTTTCCTTATTGTACTCAGTTCCTTGTTTTTATAATGGAAAGATTTACTTTGTACCATTGTTTATTGGATATATGTAACTTAACTTAAAAAATATGATCGCATAGATGAAAAAAATGCCTTGAGACTCAGAATAGAGTTGGATTCTTGGGCTTAAATTAATATTGGAACAGTTAATGACTGTGGGATATTTTGATGTTAGGATGAGTAGACTTTGGAATGGCGATGGCCATGAACCTGTGTAAAGAGTACCTTTTTGGCTTAAAAGTGATGGATTTGTTGTCAACTTGACAGAGGGTAGAACTGGAACCCCGCTCTGGTGGTTGATTTTGATTGTCAATTTGGCAGAATCTAGAATCACCTTGAATATAATTATTTAGATTAGGTTACCCCTAGGCATACCTGTGAGAGATTATATAAATCAAGTTAATTGAGGCATTAAGAATCACCTTAACAACATTCTGTGAACAGAGGCTTTAAAATGATGAGGACTTCTGAAGTTGAGCACTAAACTAGCACCTAGCGATAGAAGATGCAATGTAACCAACTGTTTCATATTCCTTTTGCCATCCCTCCAATAATGCATGATACCCTGGAACTATAACCAAAATTAAACATTTTTTTCTCAAATTGTTTTGATCAGATATTTTGTCCCTGTAAGAAACAAGTAACACACACACACACACACACACACACACACACACACACACACACACACACACACTATGCAGAATCATTAAGAATACACTCCTCTGTAAATATTTTGCAGCTTGTAAAACTAAGACTTTTATTATTGACAAAATAGGATATGAATGTTATATCCTGAAATTCTGAAGTTGCCAAAGGTTATAAGAATTATTCCTATCCAGAAGGGCTGGAGATCACATTTAAACTTATTCCTATTTGTACTGTTATGGAAAAATTAAGACACATCCTGATGACAACAGAACATCAGGTGTGAAGTTTTATATTGTCATAACAGTCTCGATTCTAGGTCAGCTTTAAAGCTAGATGTTTAAGAAATTTTATCGAATGTATTGAAAAAGACATGATAAATCTTTTCAACTTTGGACAGCCAAGATCATCTTAGTTTTTTTTCTGTCTCTTATTGATATCTCAAATTGTTTAAACCATCTTACTTCTGCTAAAAATCTCAAACTCTTATCTTTAAATTTGTTCTGATAATAAGACTAAAAGAAATTTGTTTTACTAGGAGTTTCATGCAAACATGTCACTTTGTTAGCTACTATGACAGTCTATCACAGATATTCTCTAAACTACCCAGTAATCAAGTTGCTAAGAGATAAGCAACATTTGCTTATCTAAATACAAGAGATGGATAGGGCATCTTCAAACACCCCAAGAGATCTGCAGAATATGACATTCAAAGATGTTATCTTAAATTAAGATTTTCTTTTCTTTCTTTTTTTTTGATATCGAGACATATCAGCGCCTGACAGCACCCCCTATTCTACTCCAAGTAGAAGATAAGCATCAAAGAACCTCCACTGTAAGATGGTTGAATTAGTGGCAAGCCTTTCTCTTGGCATGAAAAAACCCCTTGCACCAACTGCAGACAGACTGCTGTCCAAAAAGGACAAAACTTGGTAGCAGGGAAGTTGACAGCCTAACTCTGCCAAGACAGGGTAGGTAAGTCCTTCATAATCCCTGCTCTACAACAAATGTCTGTTATAGAAACAGGACTCAAAGGCTGAAGACTGATTCAGGAATGTATGGAGAGAAAATAGGAACTGTCCAGGCAGTCATTGGTATGTCCTTTCTTAGTTTTGGAAGCTGCAGGCCCTGCACTTCCTATATAAGCAGATATATTTATCCATGTCAGGTCTCTGAGGTGGTTGAAGAATAGACAGCTAGAGTCTCATAGTTAAATTTTGAGTTGTTTAGGAATCAAGAGGGTGTTATAGATCTAAGAAGATACTCTTAAAAGTGTGTTGCAAGTTAATATGAATGTTGAGTCAGATATAGACCTTTAAACTCATGGAGATGGTCAGATAGTAGATTGTTAACGTCAGGGGCCAAATATGTATAAACTGGACATTGGGAAGGTATACTAGGCCATTTAACTCTCATAAATGTGGCATATTTATATCTGTTGTTTTTTATAATACTTACTGTTATAAGAGAAGGAACCATCTGTTGGACTGAAAGGGGAAACTTCTGGGGGGAAGAGGGTGGAAGGGCGGGATAGGAAGGGGGAATAGGGAGGGGTTTGTGACTGAGATGTAACTTGAAGAAAAAAAAATAAAGTATTTATAAAAAAAAAGAAATTTGAATGTTGGCTGGAATTAGGTAATGAATAACTGTGCAAATACTGTTTACCTTATAATAAGGTTTTAAGATGTTTGACGTGTCAACATTTAGCAATAATTATTAAAAGGTATTATTACTGTTTTGAGCTATCTCAAGCATGAGTGTATAGCTCAGAGTTCTTGAAACAAAGCCTGCTTTGTTTTCCCAGTATCAGAAAAACAGTGTGATTTCTATAAATATTAGGTCATTTGGGATTGGCATCTTGGATTTTTCATTCTTGGCAACATAATATATCTCTCCAATAGATGCAGACATCTGTGACTGAATTTCAAATTAATATAAAGGCAAATGAATAGACACTAGAGTGTTCTTATTGAGTCTATGAGGAACTCTAAACTTATTAATTCAGGCCCTCATATACTTAGACTTGAATAAAACAAACTATGAAACCTTCTATTGAACTGTTAGAGGACTGTGGCAAAAAGAATCTTTACAATGCTTAGTGTGTGAACCCAAAGCTGTAACTTTTGTATTTTAATGCTGAACAGGGACATTCCAGAATTTATTTATTCTGGGAACATTTCTTTTTAAGTAGCTATATATCGAATAGAGTTACCAATCCTCTTCTGTACAGCTGTTTTAGGAGGATGTGATTTACACAGAAAACATCCTATGTCTCTCAGTGCATTGGGCAGTGAGTATCATTTATAGACCAATATAAAGGAATATGTTCCTTTTTTGTTTGTTTGTTTTTCAAGACAGGGTTTCTCTATGTAGCCCTGGCTGTCCTGTACTTACTTTGTAGACCAGGCTGGCCTTGAACTCAAAGAGATCCACCTGACTATGCCTCTCGAGTGCTGGGATTAAAGGCTTGTGCCACCATGCCTGGCTTTTTCCATATTTTGAAATAAAGTTAGTAACGTGTAAATAAAATAACAAAATACAATACTTCTATCTACATTTCATCTCTGAATCCACAAATCTGATTATTTTCTCAGCATCAATATGCTGTATTACAAAAGTGTTGATCTGTATGTTCTTTTCAATAGGATGGCCATGTTTATTATGTTGATCCTATCTATCCATGAGCTTGGGTATTTTTCCATCTTCTGATATCTTCTTCAATTTCTTTTTAAAGGAATTTGAAGTTTTTCTCATACAAATCTTTCACTTTCTTGGTTAGAGTTACCCCCAGGTATTTTATATAATTTGTTACTATTGTGAAGGGTATTGTTTTCCTAATTTCTTTCTAGGTCCATTTATGTTTTATGTAAAGAAGGGCTACTGATTTTTTAGAATTAATTTTGAATCCAGCCACCCAGCGCAGATTGCAACAGATGCTGAGACACATAACCAAACATTAGGTGGAGCTCTGGAAGGCCTATATAGGAGAGGAGGAAGGAATAGAGAGATCCATAGGGGACAAGAATTCCACAGGAAGATCAATAGAACCAACCAACCTAGGCCCTTAGAGGTCTACAGGGACTGAAACACTAAAAACAACAACAACAACAACAAAGATTATACAGATTGCACCTATTCCCTACACATATATAGATGGTAGACAACTTAGTCTTCATGCAGATCTCTTAGCAAGTGGAGGTGGGGAGAGAGGCTGTCTCTGACATGAATTCTGTTGTCTGTTAGAGGAACACCTTACCCTAGCTGGGCTGCCATATCGAGCCCTAGTGCAATAAGAAGCTCTTAGCTCTCATGTGACTGATGAACAGAGGGAGGTTGATATTTGGGGCCTCCCCTCATTTGAGGAGAAGGAGAAGAAGAAGTGGGGAAAGAGGGTGGGAGGATGAGCCTGGATGGTGAAGAGAGTGGGGGCTGTGATCAAAATAACTTGAATAAATAAATTTAAAAAAGGTTGAGGTTTAATTTAGTTGTTATTATGTGTAATTTTTAAATAATGAAGTATCCTGTAAATGCTTACTATATTTTCAATCATGTCACAGATATATAAACTTCAGAGATTTATGAATGTGTGCAGCTACATCTGTTCACGTTCAAGCATCTTAATACATTGATCTTTTATTAACTAAGTTCACTCCTGGCCTGTGATTCACACTATGTTAGACACATTGATCGACTTTTGGATTGAACTGTTGCCTTCCTCATCTTGTTGTGGATCTAGAAAATCATTTGCCAGGGAGGTTTTTGTCGGGTTTTTCTTTTTTTCAGGAGGTATTAGTAGATTTCAAGAGAACAGAGTGGATCCAGGACTCAGATGGTTTAGGTTAAAAACTGCTAAAATATGTTTCTTCTGAAGAACTAATACACAACAAGCAACAATCAAACTGCCATCCTCAGCAATTGTATACTCCTCTGCCATGTGTGGTGATCAGTCTAAATGACAAATGAAAATGTATGCAACAATCAGCCCTAAGTAGGCAAGGAATAATTATAAATCAGAAAACTTAATTCCTGCTCTCACTTTCTGTTTGGCACCAAGTGATGAAAGTCAAAGATTTGTCATTAACTATGAGGGAGAATGTTGCTTATAAGTAGCTTTCATGCAGTTTTCTCAGTTTAGCACTCTCTAAATAAGGCATTCTGGAAGACTTCTTGTTTTGTTTTTTTTTTTTTCTGTGATATAGCTTTCCTTCAGCGCTTAGAATCTCTAAGAGAAGGAAAATGTCAATGTTTGATTCTATAGTAAGCTTTAAGTGGTTCCTTGAAATCATTTGCTTGGGTTTTTATGACCACATTCTTGTATTATCTTGGACAGAAGTATTGCCACAGTCAGCTAAATGCAAGGGATAATTGTGTTAAGGATGAATTTCTCCCTTTCTTGGCATAAGATGTTAAAATATATTGGGAATAGTATTCTACTTCAAGGAATATTGAAATCTTTATGTTCAGTTGTCACTAGTCTTACAAATTAACAGTAGACTGAGGTAAATGCTTCTAATCTTTAATGTTTCCATAATTAGTTTTAGAGTAATGCTCAGTGCCATTTATATGAATATTTCTCTTTTTTAACAAGATCTCTTAAATATTTACTTATCTTTGGAAAATAGTGAATGTCTGTAACACTCACGTTTAATGATAGAATTAGAGAAGGACAGAATTTAAAAGGCAGTTTCAAAGGATTTTCTCCTCTTACACCAGAGACATTACCTCAGTCTAACCTAATTCTGTGGCCTCCTAACCTATTACTTACTAGGGTGCCCTTTTACTTTGAGCTCAGGTTTTCATCTTACTGAAGTGACAGTGTCATATAATGAACTTTGATTCTCAGCTTTGAAGAAAAGAAATGGAACTAGAACTAAATTCTTCACCAAGTAACATAATGTCCTTACTGCCAGAAAAAGAGATAATTTTCTGACTGATTTGAAAAGCTATAAGAAAGAAAATATCTGAAGAAACAGCCCATCTGGAAAAATTCTTCCTTAATTGTCCATGTACAGTTAAGCTTCAATAAATAACTGTGAATCTTACAAAATTCTATGATCAGTGGAGAAGTTAGTACATTTCTTTGTTGAGACTGAGATTCTATTTGCTCCCACTCATGTAATAACTTTGCTCATATGTAGGTGTGCTAGATTCACAGAACATTCATTGAGTTCTTGATAATATGGTTAAAGTAATAATTAACAGAAACCATTTTATACATAAGAAATGATTCTCTAGTGAGGATCAGGGAAGAGCATGCTAGTAGAAGGCAGATGAAGAAGCAAAGAAAATTGCTGAAATTACCTAATTCTAAGAATCAGGTACATTTAGTGTATTGCAACCACTGAAATGTGAACTTTTGTGAAGAAGAAACAACGACCTCAATCCTTTTTACTTTACAGAGTAAGTTGAGTTTGATGTGGATTTTTGTGTGAAAAATTAAGATAAATAGCAGTTTAAACCTATTGTAAAGACTTTAAATATTTACTCTGTCAACTGTAGTACGTTCTTTGCAGAAATCATTAACATTGACTATCTTTTGCTAAGGACAGCAGTTCTTATCTGATGAACATGCATTAGGTGGATTTGTCTTTGTCGGTGCAGCATTACTGCACTTTCAGAGACTCAGTTACCTACAGCTCCACTACATAACACAAGCTAATATGATCCGCTAGATGGTTTCCTTAATTAATACACAGCAGGAAATAATCAAACTGCTAATTTAAATATCTCACATTTATTGAATGAAAAAAATATTTTCAATAAAGAATACATGCAAAAATAAAATATAATGCTACACTAATCTTCTCAATCAAGACTATAAAAAAGAAATATTTTAAAAGCATTAATAGCTTACAAATTATGATATATGCACATTTGTATAAATATTGCTCTGACATAATCTGTTTTATTATTTCCCAGGATGACTTTTAATATTTATTTTTATATACTTTGACTACACTTGTCACAAGAAATTTCATGCATTTCTAGTGTTGTATACTTTGATGGGGAAAATCTAGAATTAATTTATCTTGTTTGTGTTGTTAATGATAAAATTATTACCAGATGTTTCCCTACACTAATTAATTATATACTTAATTTTTAAATAATTACTTGCTAATTGATTAATAGAAAAATTTAGTTGTTTTCTTAATTGTTGTATGTGTTTATTTTTTGATGAAATATAACTTCTTAACCTTGTTTTATAGTTTTAACTTAGGATTGATTTTAATGAACCTTTTATATGAAATATATTTGGTCATTATACCTCGTTTTATAAATGCTCATTTATATTCTTATTTCAAAAATTAGGCTCAGAATCCCTGTATTTTTCTGCTATTGCAAAATCTCATGGTTGTGTATGTATGACATGACTGATAAAAGTTATTATAAATCAGTATAATGTACCTTATACTATTCACTTTCCCTAAACCCACAGAACAACATATTCCTCAGAGGAAAGAAAGAGCTATGCTCATCATGTGTTGAAGCATGAACCATTATATCATTCAGAATTGAAACACTGAGTGACTTCTAATGAGATACATTATAATTGTATTACACCTACTCAGTGATGCTTCAATATAATATGAAAGTAGAAACAGTAATAGGATAAAAATGTTCAATGATAAAGCAATAATTTCTATACATTTACACAAAAATTAAATTTAGGAAAGTCAGAATTATGTCTGCATTCTGGAAATGTCTTTAGCGTTTGGGTGATGGAGATTTTAATTTCAGTTTAATTGTCACTTCAAATATGCCCAGTGTTCTGGGTGACTGGAACATTAGTTTATTCTTCACCTAAATGTCCACTAGTACTACAAACTTTCATGAAGATTTGTTTAAAAGCCAAGAAAAAACATATTTTTTAAATTAGAGATTCTACTGAAATTCATCACATAACAATAGCATAACATTTTTCTTTTATTCTGATCATCTACTTCTTCCCTTCCAACATGATAACCATAAAAATGTTTCAGGTTTGTATTGTCTATATAAAATAACATTTTTTGTAATTTTTATAAAGGAGATAGAGGTTTAGTTCACAATTCCAGTTTACAGTCTGATTCTGAGAGGAAATCACAGCAGTAGGAGCTTGAAACTCTTTGTCATATCACACTCACATTAAATAATAGAAATATATAGTTGAATATATAATTACTCGCTTGCTTATGTTCGGCTTAATCTCTCTTCTCTTATGCTCTAATACAGGATCACCTCAACATGCACACCTAGGGATTAGCAATGCCCACAGTGAGCCGGGTTTCCCCACATTAATGAGTGCAATGCAGATAATTTCTCACAGTTATGCCTGCATGTCAACCCAATGAAAATAATTTCTCATTAAAACTCTCTTTCTAGATGACGCTAGGCTTGTCAGGTTAAAATTTAAAGATAAACATCATATTCACTTCCTTGTTTTTATAGAATGTTTTAAGGAAGAGAAAAATAGAAGGTCTTAGCATAACAAATGATGAAAGTTTTGTCAAATATTGGAGGAGCTATTCACTAGTATAAATGTACTATACAGTAGTACATAGTAGTAGAATGTACTCTTATACTGCTATAAAATATATAATCCAATCCTGAATCTTTTTTAATTAACCAGTCAATTTATTAATTAGCTAATTAGTTATGTTGTATTATTTTAAATAATTTTTAAATTTAAATATTTTAAATCTCTCTCCTCAGAGCTCAAAGAATCACTCATAAAAAGAGATAGAAAGAATATAAGAGCCTGAAGGGTGGAGGACACCAAGAAGACTCAGCTCTCTAAGTTATCAAGATCAAAGCTCCTATGAACTCACAGACTGCAGCAGCATTCATAGGGCCTGCGTGAGCTGTACCAGGTCCGGTTCAATTCTATTATGTCTTCCAGTTTAATGCTTTTATAGAATTCCTGAATGTGAGAAAGAGTGAGTCTCTGATTCTTGTGCTGTCTTTTGGGCCTTTTTC
This sequence comes from Lophiomys imhausi, assembly GCA_907164525.1. Lineage (NCBI taxonomy): Eukaryota > Metazoa > Chordata > Mammalia > Rodentia > Muridae > Lophiomys > Lophiomys imhausi. The sequence continues at coordinate 1,440,175 of CAJQZJ010033103.1, read as the reverse complement.
TTTTGTTGATTTGTCTTTTCCAACATTGATAGGTTAGGTTTTTAGTTTGTCTTATTATATTTTCATTTGCTTTTTAAAAATGAATGAATGATTACATAACCAGCAGGGAAAAGTTTAACAATTGAACTTTCTTTATACCTCCTGGGAGAGAGAAAATCTGATTTATTTGATAGAGTGAAACTATGTGTACAAGCCACTTCAAGAGAAGTCGCATGTTCAAGAGCAGTTGATCACCAAATAATGGACTTCAAATTTTGTGTGTGAGGTATGTGTGTGTGCTTGTATTTGGTTACAGTGTGATGAAATCATTTTGTTTCTGTTTCTTTTTAAGTGTTTTATTTGGTTGTTTATGTTTCAGGGGTTTTGTTGTGTATTAAATTTTTAGCTTTGTTTTTTTTAATAATTTAAATTTGGATGGGTAGAAAGGAGGAGAGAATATAGACAGATGTGGTTGAGGGGAAGAATATGATCAAAATTTTCTTTTAAAAAAGTAAAGTACCAACACCCCTTCATGTTAAAAGTCCTGGAAAGAATTGGCATACAAGGACCGTACCAAGAAATACTGAAAGCAATATACAGCAAGCCAGTAGCAAGCACCAAATTAAATGGAGAGAAATGTCGCGTCCCCCTTGACCAGCAAGGATGATGCAACTTGCAAAAGCTCTTCTCCAGCAGTTTATTCAGGTCCCTTGAAAACAGTCTTCCGAATGCCTGGGCAGACCCAACCCACAGGCTAAATACTATATGAACAGCCAATCAAGTAAAGCCACGTGGTGCTATCTTAGAGGCCCACGTATGTGGAAGCAAGCCAGATCAGCGGTCTTAACCAAATATGGACTTGTTTACCACCGAGAGCGCTCACCGTCGGGCTGGTGGAAGGCGGACACCGGCGCCATCTTTAGGGTGCAGCACATCGCAGCTCTCTACAGTTCCCCCTTTTTTATTTTTTCTAAAGTTGGTAGAAGTCCCTGGAAAGGCTTCGTAATCCCCCTATCTGGGGATCTCACGGTGGGCCTGAGCCTGTAGGAGGGCGGTGCTCAAACTCTTACCCGTCTCTGGGTCAGCCTCCCCACTCGGGACTGCCCTGTCTTAGGTGGCCGAGACTTACCCATCAACTCCATCACTGACTTGCCAGACCCTAATATCCGTGGAACGAATACCTCAGTGGGCAGGGACTATGCTCAGTGAAGATTTAAGGCTTTACAGCAGTGAGCCATGACTGAGGGGACTGGCCCGCCTCAATGGCGACAAGGGCCTGTATAATCATGGCTGCATTACGCTTTTGTGTGGCTCTCATGTTGTAGATGCACCATAGGCAAACCAGACAGGCTAGTATCATCAGTATCGCCAAAGAGCCTACGCCCGCCCACTCCTTAAGATGATCCATAGCCGTCTGTATCCAGGAAGTCAAACCAGTGGCCAGGCTCAGATCCACCCGAGTGGAGTTGATGTGGACGATTGTCGCTCTCAGCTCTCTCATCAAACTTTCAAATTCAGCCGACCAATCCTGTAAGATGAACTTTGACAATTGTCTAGACAAATTCGCAGCCTTTGTAAAATTTTGATACTGCACTGAAGTAACACACAAACCTTGCAATTTCCACTCACACCCCAATTGTGCTAGTTGCCAAAGAGAATCAATCTGTTCTTGTATTAAATCTATGCGTTGATTAACTATCATAAGGCCTCCTTTGAGATGAGAATTCATAGAGGTCTGAGTATCCAATGCCTGTGCCACAGTGGCTGAGATGTTATTCAGGGCATTGGCAGTCTGTATAGAACTAGACAAGGCAATGGCTGAGGCAGTAGCTCCCACAGCAGCAATAGTGATAGCAGTAACAATAGCTGCAGTGATGCCAAAATCTCTTTTAAACCTGAATAGCATCATGGTATTAGGGGCCTCTACAGGAACTGGTACATATCGAGGCATTCTAGTCACCACAGCCACAGGAAAGGCTGTGGCATTCCAGCATAGGGCATAAAAACATGTGCCCGGAGTGCATACTAACTTTTCTTCACCCAAGGATGCACTCCCATTACTTACAATCCATAGAAAAGGAGGCCAGAGACACATTGGTCACATGCACGATGGCAGTTCTCAGATTCTGCATCAGCTTATCAAACTCGCCAGACCAATTTTCCTGTAAGATACTGAGAGAGTTGCTTAGACAAATTTGCAGCTACAGTATAATTTTGATATGGCACAGAGGTCACACACAAACCAGTCATTTTCCACTCACCGCCAATCTGGGCCACCTGCCACAATACATCCAAGGCCATGGCTACATTGGCTGACAAATTATTCAAGGTAGCGGCAGTCTGCACTGAGGCATCCAGGCTTCCAACCCCTTGTTCTTATAAGGGGTGATAGCTGCTTTACATTCCTTTGTACATTGCTCATACACAAGTTGTTTAATTAAGGGCATTGCCAAATCAGGGTCTCCAAATACCCTTCCAGCAGCTTCAACCATTATAGCCACGAAGTCTGAGAAAGTCTCCAGGGGATCCTGAATAACCTTGGTTAGATTGCCATTCACTTCCCCTTTGTTAGGCAATGATTTCCAAGCTCTGGTTGCGATTAAATTGATTTGCTCAAACACCTGAGCCGGATACCCAGTTTGTTGTTGAGCATATCGACCTTGCCCAAGAAGCATGTCCACATCCCAGGCTGGGTTTCCTGCTGCACGATTAGCAGCAGCTTGTTCATTAGCAAACTCAATCAAGAAAGCCTTCCAATCTAAATACTGCCCAGAGAACAAGCAGGCACGTGCCAAGCTCATCCAGTCACTAGGAGTCATGTAATAATGACTAAGAGCTTCCACCTGAGCTACAGTGAAAGCAGCATTAATCCCATACGTGCGGACAGACTCAGCGAGTGCTTTAATTACCTTAAAATCGAGAGGTTCATGATAATGATTTCCCCCTCCACCCTGAAAGACAGGGTAGTACAGCTCATGTCTCACTTCCCTCCAGACATTTGGACAGAATGACCGCCCACTAGGATCACTCGGAGGGGAAGTCTCATTATATGAAGGCGGCGCCAGCACAGGCGGCCCCGGACCTGAGGGCTCTATCCGGGGGCAGTCAGAACTCTTCCTCAAAGATGACTTCTCCATTTTCTTTGTTAACATTTTAAGTTCCTCTTTAGACTCTGAGCTATCCTCTTCCAAAGTATCTTTCCCAGATTTGACCAAGCGCTCCTCTTTTAACTGCTCTAATGCCTCTTGTCCCTTTTCCACGGCCTTGCAATATCTCTGATCTCCTAAACAACTCCGAACAAGTCTCCAAATAGGCCGTGCTCCTCCCTGCAATGTACTTTGCTCCCAGGCAAAATCTAGATCTCTCCCAAGCTTATCCCAGCAACTGATAAAGGCCAGCAAGGCCAGCATTCACTCCATTTCTGTGAGGCACTCTTTGCTTTCCTCACCTTGCTCTGCCAGTTGTGTCTTCTACTCATCCGAATCACGGAACTTTATTGCTCCCTCCCGGAGACCTTATTGCCTCTTTACCGAGGTCCTTATTGCTCCCTCCGGAGACCTTATAGTACGCAACTTCCCGCGAAACTTTACCTTTTGTTCGCTATCTCTGCGAAACTTTACCTTTTGTTCGCTATCTCTGCGAAACTTTACCGTATGTTCACTATCTCCGCGAACCTTTACCTTTTGTTCGCTATCTCCGTGAAACTTTACCTTTTGTTCGCTATTTCCATGAAACTTTATTGTCCAAATTTATCCCAGGAACTTACCAGTGCTGCCCCTGACTGCAGGAGTTCTGAGTCTTTTTTGGGTCCCCGTACGGGCCACCACTTGTCGCGTCCCCCTTGACCAGCAAGGATGACGCAACTTGCAAAAGCTCTTCTCCAGCAGTTTATTCAGGTCCCTTGAAAACAGTCTTCTGAATGCCCGGGCAGACCCAACCCACAGGCTAAATACTATATGAACAGCCAATCAAGTAAAGCCACGTGGTGCTATCTTAGAGGCCCACGTATGCGGAAGCAAGCCAGATCAGCGGTCTTAACCAAATATGGACTTGTTTACCACCGAGAGCGCTCACCGTCGGGCTGGTGGAAGGCGGAAACCGGCGCCATCTTTAGGGCGCGGCACATCGCAGCTCTCTACCAGCAAGGATGACGCAACTCACAAAAGCTCTTCTCTGGCAGTTTATTCAGGTCCCTTGAAAACAGTCTTCCAAATGCCCGGGCAGAACCAACCCACAGGCCAAACACCACACGAACAGCCAATCAAGCAAAGCCACGCGGCACCATCCTAGAGGCCCACGTATGCGGAAGCAAGCCAGATCAGCAGTCTTAGCCAAATATGGACTTCTTTACCACCGAGAGCGCTCACCGTCGGGCTGGTGGAAGGCGGAAACCGGCGCCATCTTTAGGGCATGGCACATCGCAGCTCTCTACAGAGAAACTTAAAGCATTTTCCCTAAAATCAGGGAAAGGCAAGGATGCCCACTCTCCCCATATCTCCTCAACATGGCACTTGAAGTCCTACCCAGAGAAATAAGACAACTAAAGGAGATCAAGGGAATACAAATTGGAAAGGAAGCAGTCAAGCATGTCTACTTGCAGATGATATGATAGTATACATAAATGACCTCAAAAATGCCACCAGAGAACTCCTACAACTGATGAACACCTTCAGCAATATGATTGGATAAAAATTAATTCAAAAAAATTGGTAGCCCTTCTTTTTATAAAATGATAAATGTGCCAAGAAAGAAATCAGGGAAGCAACAGCCTTCACAATAGCCACAAAGAATATAAAATACCTGGGGGTAACTTTAACCAAGCAAGTGAAGGACCTGTACAACAAGAACTTCAAATCCTTGAGGAAAGAAATTGAAGAGGCAATCAGAAGACGGAGAGATCTGCCATTCTCATGGAATGTTAGGATCAACAAAATAAAAATGGCCATCCTCCAAAAGCACTATACAGATTCAATTCAATTCCTATCAAAATACTAAATCAATTCTTTGCAGGCCTTGAAAGAACAATTCTTAAAATCATATAGAATAACAAAAAAATAGAAAAGCTAAATCAATCCTGTTATATATATATATATATATATATATATATATATATATATATATATAT
>CAJQZJ010033103.1:1362127-1422009 GCA_907164525.1 Lophiomys imhausi | reverse complement strand
AGAAGAAGAAGAAGAAGAAGAAGAAGAAGAAGAAGAAGAAGAAGAAGAAGAAGAAATTGTAGTTCACTGGAGCATTGTTAAACTTCTGGTGGCCATCCCTTAAGGAAATTTGGGTACAATAAGAAAGGAAGAAATTTGGGAATGGAAAAATTGATGGAATGCTTCTCCCCGAAATATAGAAAGTGAAATCAAATTCACAATGTTTAAAATAACCTAGATATACAAAACAAAAAATAGCACACATAATTGTTTGTTTGATCATAATTTAAAACAGACCTGGTAGCATATGAAATTTATGAACAATATGTGGGAAATAAGAGAAAGAAATTGTGATTGTAAGTCTGGAATTGACTTATGTAAAGTAGAAATAAAAAAGACAAATATTCAAAGACTTGAATAGGAGAATATATATATTTGCTATGAAAATGAACAGTCTATGTTATAAGGGAGTAATGATAGTGAAAATAGTATTGGTTGTATATAAACCCTGTTCTCAAGTTAGTTATACTTCCATGTTGCTGTTAGTAAAATGACCCACCATGAGGAACACTTTCCCCATATGATTTTGAATAATATTTCACATTCTACATATAAAGTATGAAATGAATGAATAATGAAACAAATCATTAAATTAGTCACTGCAACCTACCAAAATATATATACAAAACCATGTGTATATTTGAAAGAAAATTTATTCCATTTTACTGGTTAATTCTCAAATTGCAAATAAAGGCAAAAGTAAATTTCTGGGAGTAACATCAATGATTTCCACTTATTTAAATATACTTTAGACCAGAGTAGATTATTGTAAATGACCCCTTATTTTCTGATGAGTTCTGATAATTTTCCCCCTGAAACTATGCTTTAATGCATTTCCAGGAGAAATTTGATTATACTTCTGTAACATGAAAAAATATTATATACTAATATTCTTAAACTCTTTTCTATTTCCATTCATTCCTCCTTTAAACAATTTACAAATATTTATACTGTTATGAGTATGTTATACTGTGCAATAAGGTATCATCAGAGTAAGTGTAAGGACAAATATAAGACTCAGAAAATCTACCAAATGCATCTATATTTTCTCTCTTAACAGAAGCCATCTTCAGTCCTTTTGGTTATGATTCTAGTCTTTTAAAAAGTTGAGAGATCTCTTTAGCTTTGTGATAATCATGTATAATACTTAAACTTCACATCACATTGTAGAGGTAATTAAATAAATTATTCACCAATATTTAGACGTCATTAATTGGTTGGTGGTGTTAATCCTTAACATGCTGTTATAAGTAAACACAAAGAGTCTTGATGCATTTTTAACAAACCTTAGCCTGGATTGTGTAATCTTAGCCCATCTAGGCTAGACTTTAATTGTATTCCCCAAATATGATGCTCATATATACCTACATTCCCCAGGCTGTTATTCTCCACACTATGGTAATGTTCCAGGCCACGTGGAATGAAGTTCTTTTCTCAAGCCCGTGGCTTCCGTCCTCTTTCCAGCTCCTCTGGCTTCTTCTCTTCTCTGCCCCAGAGTCTGCAAACCTTTCCCCTGCCTACCTTTCTCTCTGCTCAATCACAGGCCTTGGCATTTCATTAAAGCCAATAAGAGACAATGATTAGAAAGCAATGTAACAGAGCATTATATGATGTACAGCAAGCAGGTTTCTGGGAGCAGGTTAATTAATATTTAGAATGCATAACATCACTCCATCAATTTCTTCTTTTTTTAATAAAAAGGCTATTTTTTTTGTAAACTCATAAAGTAAAAACAGTAAGAACAAATATAGAACAATCAAGAAAAACACATAAAAGTTACAGAAATAATGTTTAGCCCATTTGTATCAGGCAATCTTGAAGGAGAAAAAAATAATCTGTATATCCTGGTGGGTCTAAAGTTCTGAACCTAAATATTTTCTATCGTATACTACATTCATATACCTAAAAATTTTATTTAGATTTGAAAATAGTCTTTTAAATCCTAAACAACTCAAGTGTAATTGAAATTTTATATCTGTTATGTCTTCAACCCCATCAAAGACATAAGAAGTAATAAAATTATTATTTGAGTGAGTAGGAAGTACAGAAGAGCAGCTTCCATAAAGAAAAATGACAGTTTGCTGGCTAGACAATCCCAAATGTCTCTCAATACTATTGGAGCATCATCTTCAGCCTTCTGGCTATGCATATCTCACAGACTAAACTGTGTAGCAGGAAATAAGAAGGGTTTGTTCACACTATCTATGCAGAATCTGGCCTTCGCCTTACCAGCATTTAAGTTCTGGTCCATCATTGGACTGTATATAGTCTGTTGAGAGAGCAGGGGTATTTTTGCCCAGTAGGAATTACCTCCAGATGGAGATTTGTGATGCTCATTATCTCCTTCCCAGTCAAATGAGAGCTGTCAGGAGCTGACACTCTTAATTAAAAGAATTCTTAGAATAATAAACACATCTTTAAATGACATATTCTGAATGCCTCTGAGGGTTTTGAAGACATATATTGATTTACTTATAAATCTATCTATCATCTATCTATCTATCTATCTTGTGTTTGAACGGGCAAACTGTATATTTGTAACAATTTGCTATCTGTTTAACTTAGGTAACATATTTTTTGTGATAACTTAAGACTAGTATTTGACATGATCAGTTGTGTGACTGGCCAGCCATCAACCTGTATTACCTAATCTCCTAACTAGATTGCAATAACTATCCACAAAATGACTGAAAGTAAACCTTTATTTTTAAATGACTTCTTTAGGCACAATACCTCATATAAGAGTTGGAATATACACATATGCTAGTGAAAACATTAAGTTCTATATCAATGAATAAAAAAATTACCTTATTTTTGTATCAATAAACAAAATTCTATACCAATGTGCCAAAAGATAACCTTATTTTGAAAATAACAACAGTTTTAAATTGCATACCTGATTCAATTATCTACCTTATGTCTTATCCTTCCTATATTATATACTCGTATTTCCCCTCTTTTATATTTTCAAGTCTTCTACCCCTATATAAGAGAGAAAGAAGGATAGAAAAAAGAAAAAGGAAGAGAGAAGTGACTGAGTCTAATCTATATGTTGCTTAACAAGATCATTTAACAACTTGTAACCAATCTCCCTAAATGATAATAAATATCTATAATCCATCAAATGATCAAAATATTACCCACACCACCTGTTGGGAATGGGGTGTTACACTCTTAAAATTACTTCCTGCTTATTTGGGATGCAGGAAACCTGTTTGGGGGCCCTAATAAATGGGAAAAAATAGTTCAAGCAGTTAATAGTAACATTTGTTGTCTAGTCTCTATGTGTTCAGCAATTTGAATGTCCTGAGCAATTTGTAGTCTGAAGTTGAACTTTGGATGGGAAAGTTCAGGGATTTATTGAAGTCCTGGATGGAATAATCTGTAAAGCTCGATCATCTGGGCTACTTTTTATTGTCATCTTTGGTGTCTGGTCCTTTTGTTCTGAAAATACATAATTTCTCACAAGTAATATATAGTTCTGTAATTACAAATATGCCTGAGAATGGCAGGTTACACCCATCAACTAAGGAAAATTTTTGCTGTTTATTTGAGCAGAAGAAAGATTTTGTAAGTCTCCATTCATGCCATATGAAAGGATCACATGCAATAATGTCATGTGGCTTCTTTGTAGCCAACAAAATTTTTATTGGATACGTGTGTGTGTGTCTGTCTGTGGGTGTGTTTGTGTTAGTCTGAGCTGTTCCCACAAAGAGGAATCAGCAAATATGTTCCCTGTTTGTTCTTTTGTTTGTATCCAAGATCTGTAGGAGGCATTTCCAGTCCAATCTGATCTCTATCAGTTTGGATGGAAGATTTAGCTTTTCTTTCCTGTTGATACTAAAAACAAAACAAAACAAAAACAAAAATCTCTCCCAAGATGACATCACCTTTGTCCTTCATTTGGAAGTCATTATGGCTATAAGTATATTAAAATTAGCAGTCCATAGGTCTGCTATATATTGATTTCCCACAAAGGGGATAAATAAAACCATTGTTATTGTTATCATCTCAATTATTAGTACATATATATGGCAACACATAATCATTTTTAAGGTGAAAATTCAGGATAAGACTGTATGGAGTTTAAATATTCTCCTCTACAGTTGACATAAATCTATTAATTGAAACTGGTTTATTCTGTGTAATTCTGGCTATTGTAGATTTGGTCTCAAACTCACAAGGAACCTATCTGTCTCTGCCTTTGTCTCCCATATTTTGCAATCAAAGGCTTGCATTTTTTTTCCTTTTCTCTTTTCTTTGGAGATTTAATTTCTATGTGGATATATCTAATCTTATTGAGACAGGGTTTCTCTGTGTAGTTGGAATATATTGATTTGCTCTGTAGAGCTCTGTAGATTAACTGGCCCTCAAATATACAAGGAACATGTTTTTCCTTTTCTCCCAAGTTTTGGGATCAAGATATGAATTTAATTCATTGAATTACCTCTATTAAACAATAATATTAATTGAACCATGTTGTATTTATCTGAGTTTCAATTCTTTCATAGGAGCCCCATTTTTGAGGAGATTGATTTAGAGTAGCATGATAAACTACTTTATGATATCTTAGCTGTTGGCAGTGGGAGGCAGGAAACTTGCATGTTCCTCCCCCAGTCCTGCTGTGTCCTTACATTGACTAACAGTATATATCTCTTTCTAAGGCAAAGTGAATCTTGTCAGCAGTACTCCCATCCCAGCCCCACATCTAAAGAGACTGACTTGTCACCCCTTTTTCTTTATATAAATTTAAGATTAATGTGTATCTATAAGATCAGTAAGGACATTATTTATTTAGTACTAAGCAAAGCATATTACCTTGAAGGAAAATATGTGTCATTTTGAATGACACTATCTTTAGCAAGTAGTCTTATCTTATCATCAGGGTTCCCACCCTGACTTCATTGTTTAGATTAGACTGTTCTATAATTCAGAGATCTGACTGCTTCTACCTCAAGTGTGATGGGATTAGGGGCACTCCACATTGGAGAAGGAGTGGGATGGGTAGGAGAGGGAGGAGAGGGCGGAGAGGTTGGGAGGATGGAGCCGGGAGGGGTGCAAAGAGGGCACTATGATGGAGATGCAACTTGATGTAATAAATAAACATTATTTTTTTAAAAAGGGTATGTGCCATTACTGCCCTGCTCAAATATTTCACTAAATCTCAAATAATAATAACTCTCTAACTCAGAAAGCAACTCTGAACTACAGTGACAATTCCAAAACTCCAAAATCTCCCATGTTTTAGCATTGTCACACCACAAAACTGTCCTTTCTACCACCTGATATAGGGAAAATCAAAGCTATCTAAACTAAATTCAAGCAAAGAAAGAACATTCCAAAAGCCTTTGTCCAACTGTACTATCCTAAGCTGCAATGAAAATTCTGTTCATTATTCCTTGCAATCTGCATTTCTTTAGTAGGCCTATCCAAGATAGCCCTGACAATCACCTGACAAACCAGGGAGCTCTGAACTGCAAATGCCATTAATTTTGTCTTATCTATTGGGAAGGACCTCCCTCTTCCCAAATTGTCATTGCTGATAATTTAGTATTCCAACTGTAAATTCTCTACTCTCAGCCTATCCTAATCTGGTTTTTCTCAAAAAGGACATACAGAACAAGAATTGTCAGTGTAAAACTCATTTTCATGCTAAGAAAAACAAATTCAATGGAATCCAAAATTATTGAGACATTATGAATTCCTTCATTTTTAATCTAGGTGGTTAATTCCACTCCCAAGCTCTGGTTATAAGGCTTCTGTTTTTGTTTTTAGTACATAACATTAACTCTTTGTGCAAAGCAGTAGCTTGTGTTAAGAGAGCAGCACCTTTGAAATGCACTTGGGTTAGGTTCCCCTCTCTTTCACTAGGAAACTGCCTTTGATGGGCCATCTCAGGCTGTAAGCATGGATTGTAAGTGCCCCATATTGTGTGCCATTTTTAGAGGTAAATAATTAATTATTACTTAGTATTTATATTGTATTTAATTGGTTGAACGTGTTTATCTTTAACCCACCTTTATAAATAAACACACAGATACCACAGGACTTTACTAAACTTTAGTCTGAATTGAATCTGAATCTTGGCCCATTTAAGCTAGCTAATTCTATTCTCCAGCTAAAACCTCATATACACATATGCCCCATTTGGTGGTTATTCTCTAAGCTATTCCAATATTCCAGGCCATGTTGCAGGATCTTTTTCCATTCCAAGCCATCGTATCTTCTGCTTCCTCCTTTGGCTTCTTCTCTTCTTCCCTGCCCCATGTGCCCAGGAAACTTGCCCTGTCTACCTTTCTCTTTGCTCAATCAAAGGCCTTGACATTTTATTAATCCCATTCAGAGACAATGATTAGAATGCAAAGTAGCACAGCATTATATGATGTACAGCAAGCAGGTCTCTGAGAACAGATTAATTAACATTTAGAATGCATAATATCACCAAATCATCACATCTTTCTATGTTTACATATTTCCCACTCTTTTGTAAAGTACACTTTTTCTACTTCAAGTTAAAGAGTTTTAAAACAACTCTGGAATTTGTATTACATGAATACAATTACAATAATGTTTTTTTTTATTCTTTTCATGTAAGAAGGAATAAATGTTTCTTAGATAAGTAAACAAAAATTTGTGCTTTCTGAAGTATGTCATTCTTTTGGGGAAAGAGAATAAGAATGGCGTGTTAATTTGGACAAAGTCAGTATATAATCATAAACATGCAAAGCCTTTCATCTTTGATAAAATGTATCACTATTTATTTACTATTATTAAAAAATGTATAATTAGAAACTATTTAAAATGTATTTTTCTTGTACAGAAACACTGAGTTCAAACCAGTAAATATTTCCTTAGGTAGACAAGAGATTAACTATATTATTTTCAATAGAGCACACAATATTGATGGAAGGTAATTCATCTCTACATTTTTAATATGCAACTGGTATTTAGTCAAAGATCAACAAAGTAAATGCAGGGCAGGGAAATGGCTCAGCAGGTAAAAGTTTTTTCTTCAAGGATTACAACCTGAGTTCAGTGTACAAGACAAATTTGGTAGAGGGAAGGTGTCAACTCAAGTAAATTGTTCTCTGAGCACCACAGTATGTAGATGCCTGTGCATTCACATACATACACAAAAACATTTACATACAAATTTCAAAATATAAATTTTTAAAAATTAGTGAGGATGAATTTATTTCTCACAGAACTATGTATCACTAAGACAATATATTCAACATCAATATTTGTTCATGATAAATCTATGAATCTCTTATATTAATGAAATTGATGGAATAATCCAGTTTCTTATTTTTAGTTATAGCATAGCACATATAAATAATAAGTTTTAAACATGTCGCTATACACTTAAAGGAAATCTGAATTTTGTCAATAATATGAAAATATAATTGAATAGATATGCACATGTAAAATTTGACATCCTTTGTGAAACTAACCTGTGATTTCAATAAAATCAATTAGGATAAATCGAAATCTTTAGACACATAAACTATTTTAATTTGCTGTTTGTGAATTTATTCAAGGAAAATGTAGTTTTAAAACTTTCTTTACTTTTTTTTCTTTCCTGCTCAATTTCAGTTTCAGTTTACTATTTCAACTTCATAAAAAATAACCACTTTGGAAAAAACATGAAATTATATCAGGCAGTAGCTGTACATTAATTATGCCTAATGATGATATATTCATTAACGGAATATAAATTATTAAAAGTATTACATGCTCTAAGTTGCATTACTACTCTTCTCAAATTTTAAGGTTAAGTTTCTACTTTCAGAATATAAGAATACTATTTCCTATGGAAATGTAATAATTTCTGCCATATTTAAGGAGAGATCAATCTACTTCAGAATGAATTCCTATTCCAATACTGCTGTTGTTCTAAGCAAAGAAAACACAGACTCAGAATTAGCAACCAGATGAGAATAAATTATATTGGCCTCACGTTGAGGAGCTCCAGAAGGCAGGGAGGAAGTTTGATATAAATCTTTCTGTAGTGTTTCTAAATGAAGGAGCATGGCCAACTCTCAGACCTTGATTTCAGACTTTGAGCCTACACAAACATATGAGAATCCATTATTTTAATTCTGCCAAGTAGAATACAGGAATTGTTATCCCAGTCCTAGAAATCCAATATACACAAATGGTGCACAAGGTGGGGCTAGTAATAAACAATCAAAAGCACAGCCTGATTTGTGGCATTGCCAATGGTGGAAGCTTGAGAGTAGAACCAAACCAAACCTAACAAAAATCACACTAAACTAAACAAAACATCTAAGTTTCTCTATAAAGAGAAAGCTACTCTTACAGTGTAATGGAGAGATTTCATTTTGCTATGAAGTGTTGAAAAATTTGACTGACATTTTAGTTATTATGAACAGTTGAACTTACATATGATGTGGCTTTTTTCATTTCTTTGATGCTTATTTTAAAATGAAACAGGAAAGAAGGAGCTGTTAAACAAGAAGAAAACTGGAAATTAGAAAATAACTTATAAATTCCCCAGAATATCAATTCTGAAAAAAAATTGTACTATGGAGTATATCATCCTAAGAGTGGATAGACAAGCATGTGTTTGGTAAATGCATTCTGTAAAACATCATTCCAGAAACTGTTGTCTTGTACTGAGCAAGAGAATAAGATGGAAGACTTAAGACACTCACTGCGAAGATGTAGGTTAACATACTTACTACTACATTGGGAAATAAAAGGGAAGTCATCCCAAAGTTGGCTTAGAATCAGTAATTATTTCTTTATTGCACTGACAGCATTGCATCTACAAAGCCAAGACACTATCCAGAATTCAGAACCTGAAGAAATCACAATAATCTAACACTGCATGCACTCTTCCCTCTCTATTTATTGATAGACATTCAAAGAAATAATACCACAGTTTTTTTTTTATTCATTCCTTGATTGAGGGACATCTGGGTTGTTTCCAGTTTCTATCTATTACAAATAAAGCTGCTATGAACATAGATGAGGAGATGTCCTTGTGGTTTGGTGAGGAATCATTTGTATGCACACCCAGAAGTGGTATGGCTGGGTCTTATATAGGGACATTCCACTCCGGAGGAGTGGGATGGGAGGGATAGGGGGTAGAGGGTGGAAGGGCATGACTGGGAGGGTTGGAAAGAGGATACTGTGATGGATATGTAACTTGAAGTAATAAATAAACATAAAAAAACTAATTTAAAAAAAGGAAATTATACATGCAAGAGGCTATTTGCTTTAGAGTACTTTCTTTGACCAAAACTTAAACAACTTTTGTGGTATTTTAACAAAATCATAATTGAATTTAATTGTTCAACAAAATAAATTAAATAAAAGTTAAGATTTTATTATGATACTTAGCTAATTACTGAGGAACAAAATCTTTTTTTGGAGAGAGAAAGGGGGGGAGAGAGAGAGAGATGCTGCCTTAGCATGTGCCATTTTTATCTTTTTGGGTTATATTAACTCTATAGAACGTATATTATATATCAAAATATCAACATTTACTAAAAATGTGTAAAATATCACCCATTCCAATTTGATGACAATAGGAAATATAGGAATATATTAAAACAACCAAGAAGCTCAAAAGAAGCACATAGAAGGAAGGTGTCAAGTGTAGGGCACAGCTGATTCTTCAGAAGGTAAAAAGTAGCAATAAAGGTTTTCGTGTGTGACGTGAATGTATGTCATGTTAGCTTATTTTATTACTATGGTAATCTAATATAAAAATGAAAGAGTATAACTTTTCTGAATCTTCTTTATAAATTAGATGTCTTCCTTTTAAGTAAAATGGTGACAACTATTGTTTCTTCTAAATAAGTGTACTCTATAGATAAAACACTGCTGTAGCTGTGTGATATATGATCCACAACAATATTCGTATTAACCAATCAGGGTTCTCTAAAAGTAGAACTAACAGAATTAACAAACACGTATGAGAGGACATGTATGTATGTATGTATGTATGTATGTATGTATGTATGAATGAGAAGACAATGTCCTTCCATCTCACAAATGCTGTAGCAAATTTTGCAATATATTAAGAATTTTTATGACCTATAAGTACATAGAATTTCCTCATAGAATTAGAAATCTCTGTATCAGAGAATATCTGAGAGGATGGGAATTCATTCCGTAGGATTCTATCCTACTTTATCAATGTTAAGAAGTATAGACCAAAGTATTGTATATCTATTATCTTTTCTCTGAAGATATAATATTTCAGATGACCATCATGTCTACACTGAAGATATAGGTTTGAAATGTTTTAATTGTCTACATTGCTCACATTCTTCTTACAGAAAATAAGTCTTTGGTGAAGACATTACCTCTAATGCAAAATATTTTGTAGTCAAATAAAGCAAGTATATTGTAAACCGCCAATGCAATTAAGTACTAATTTGGCAAGTGCCTTGGAAGATTTATTAAGTCTCTTTGTATTGTGAGAATTCTAATTAAGTGTATCTTATCTCAATAGGTTTAACTGTGATAAATTAATGCTTCAAATATGTCGTTTGTCTTCATTTAATTCATATTTAGTGTTTCAAGTTCAATTCACTATGAGAAGTAGCATTTTAAATAAGAATAAGCCTAATTGAAACAGAAAACCCCTGCTTATCTAAACACAAGAAAAACATGTGTGGAAAAGTCACCAAACAAAGAAATTATTGTCAAATATTTGGATAATTGCTTGAAAAAATGACCCCTGATAACCCACTCTAAGTCCTTTGATGTATTTCTGAATTTTTATAAGAAATTAACATTTTTCACTTGTGATATGAAAAATAAGAAAACAAACTGGGTGAACTAAATATTTGTAAGTGGTTATATTTTCTCAGAGTTATAAAAGTTTCTATAAAATGTCTAAAAGTATTTTTTGTTTCTTACATAAAAATAATTTCTTATTAGAGTTAAGTTGTGTAGGCATATAACTTATAAAAATTATATGAATAAAAATAATTGGTGTAGAACACCAACAAATTACTTCTAGCTCCTTTGAATAAAGAAACTAACTTCCTTCCTTTCCCAATAAAAGTTCATATTATAAATAATGTTCCATATTATGTTCTGACTTTGAAAGTTTCAAAACACAATAATCTTCAATTCTCATAATTCTGCTGTCAAAGAATAAAATTTTAATTTGTTGGTATATTAATAACTAGCAAGTTAATCAAATAACTTACTCTATTTTTAAGTACCAAATGTAGTTTTCTATCTAGAAGTCTGTTTTCACATGGCTTTGAAATTTTTTTCAGTAGACTTGAAAAGCTCTAAGATAATAGCTGAGCTATTTAATGACTTGAAAGCAAATAATATATTTGTATAATAATCACACACACTATTTAATAATTATGGTAAATTATTACACAATGAATAATGTGTAACTTGATACAACTCAGTTTAGATAATAGTGCAATTCAGAAGTTGTTGGAATAAGAATGAAACCCATAATTCATATATTTGCATGCACAGTCAACAGGGAATGGCACTACTAGTGCAAACTGGAGATCTGGGTTTGGTGATACTCCTGGGACAATATGGAGATGGGTGACCATAGCTGGGATGCTAAGCAGTGGTAGATACAGAGACTGAAATAGCCACATCCTGTAGCCAGACAGGACTTCCAGTGGAGAGAGTAGGACAACAATCCACCCACAAAATCCTCAACCCCAAATTTGTCCTATCTCTAAATATGAAGGGATAAAAGATGGAAAAGAGATTAAGGGAATGGCCAACCAATGACTGGCCACCTCATGGGAGAGACCCAACCTATGATAATGCAAGGATACTATGCTCTCCTTGTAGACAGAAACCTAACATAACACTCATATGAGAGGCTTCCTCCAACAGATAATTGAAACAAATACAGAGATCAACACCAAAACATTAGGCAGAACTCAAAGAGTCTTATAGAAGACTTATTGGAAAGATAGAGAGAGCTGGAGTGATAAAGGACACCATAAGAAGACCTACATAGCCAACTAACCTGCTCCCATGGGGTCTCATAGATGCTGAACTACCAACCAAAGAATATGTATGAGTATTTCTAGGCCCCCCCCACACATATGAAGCTGATGGGCTATTTGATCCTCAAGTGGATCTCCTAACAATTGGACCAGGGGTTGTCTCTGACTTGGACTCTGTTGCCTCTATTTGTATCCCATTTTCCTAGCATACCTCCCTTGACTCAGTAAAAGAGGAGGCATTTAGTCCTGATGTGATTTGATGTGGGTTGGTACCCAGGTGAGCAGAGGGGGTATGGAGGAAGTTGGTGAGAAGGTGGAACTGGGAGGAGAGGAAGAAGTGAAGTTGTGATGGGATGTAAAATAAACAAATTATTAATTAATGAAAAAAGAAGATAAAGATTTAGAAGGATTAAGAGGTGTGGACTTGTTGGAGTAGGTGTGGCCTTATTAGAGGATGTGTAGTCTTGTAGGAGGAAGAGTGTCACTAGGGGTAGGATTGAGGTTTCAAAAACTCAAGACAGGCTCAGTGTCTCTATTTGCCTGCTGCCCTATGGGTCAGTTGTAGAAATCTCCACTACTTCTCTAACACCATTCCTGCCTGACTGCTGCCATGCTTCCTACCATGATGATAATGGATGAACATCTGAAACTGTAAGCAAACCCACAAATACTTTCTTTTACAATAATTGCCTTGGTAATGGTATCTCTTTAGACCAATAAGACAATGACTAAGACAAATTTCATACCCCATTTCCACATCTCTCTTGAGCTAACTCCACTAAAACTCTGACTATCTATTAAATTATCCTGCTTTTCAGTAGTATTTACAGAGTACAGTTATCAGTTCTCATTTCTCATCAGCTTTGATGAATAGGTGACTTTTGAGAGGTTTATTGGATCTTTGAAGCACTCCATTCCTTTGGCTTTCAGCACCATAAAGTTCCTTGTTTTTAATTTCCCAATACCATTGTATATAGTTCATTTCATATTGAGAATTTTTAAATTAATAAATAATTAAAATCATTCTTAGTATGAATTTAGCATTATGACTAATATTACTGTTGTCTGAGTATCATTTCAATAGTTATACCATGGTGACAGCACTGTTGAAAATTTACATATTCCCTGTAACATGCCTAATGACTTAATGTTTTTACTCAAAGAATATCAGAAATCTCTAGCTACAGAAATCGTGGGTGCTTAATGGTTGACATTTCTGTGTTGCTTTGTCCATTCATCCTGATAGCACCTCCTGTGTCTGTGCTGACTGGTGTTCAACATACATGTTTATTCTAGGCATGAGCATTATGATAAAAGACTGTGTAATTGTATGTTAGGTACTTAGATTATATATGATTCAAAATAATTATGATCACAATAATTATCATTTTATGCAAATATTTACTACTTAATTTACATATAACAGTATATCTCTATGTGTGATCTTTGTGTAATTATAGGGCTTTGGATCAACTGGCTACTTGCAATCACAATTATTTTCTCCATAATTGATACAGAAACCAAACCTCTATGGATGATTGTTGCTGCCTCTTTTCACACCTCTTAATTATCTGAGTCTTTTGGGAAGAAAAAAATTCTTAAATATATACTTCAGCATTTAAAATTTTCAACAATTAAGATAACAACATTGTACATATTTCCATTAAGTTAGGGTATATTTAATAGCCCAGCTTCTGTCACAAAATATAGGTAGTAGGTTTTGTACAAATGTGTACATGAATGATGTGCGTGTGTGAGTAAATAAGGGTTTTACTAAAACAGTTATAGAATTTAAGTTGTCCTATAGTTAGTAGCATGCAAGGTGGCAAATCAGTTGTATATTTTCATCCAAGTCCAAAGCCTTATGATGGTTCCTTATAAGGAGCCAATGGTGTATTAACTATTGTAAGGAAGCCTTCATTCAGACTTGGGAAATGCCAGTGTTACATTTTGAGTGTGAAACCTGAAAGTACCCATGACTCAGTTTGAAGGCATCTAAGAAGGAAAAATTTCTCCTATTCACATCAGGGCAAGCCCTTACTCTTCTGTAGCAATTATCCAATATAAAAAGCATAGTCTTTGCCTGAGGGAGAACTCAGTCCAGGTCTATGGAAATAAACTGATATTTAAAAAGAAATTTGGCAACATAAAAGTGCTTAGTTCCCTATCAGGCTCCATAACTTCCCCAGCCATGGGTTCTGACCAGGTTTTCAGGATAGGATTTCTTAAAAATTGACATTAGCACTGAAGTTAACTATATCAGTTGTGTATGAAGGAACCATAGGTGACCTTAGATATTAAGGTCTAATAATGAGGTCCTGATGATGAGGAATGTATTTATGCACAATGTCCAAGGTTTATAGGACTATTACCCTCTCCAAGCTCTATGCATACTGCTTTTTGTGCTTGCTTGAAATGGCATCAAAAGCATATTAAAAAATTCACTGGACATTTTTAGGCAGAGGTGACATAAGAAGAAACATTTGTCTAAGTCCCTAAGCAACTTGACCAACTCAGTCTTCCTTTAAGTTTCACAAAGGTCTGGCTCATACTTGACTTTGGCATCTGCCCACCTTTCTCTATGATCTGTTCAGAATACTGCATAATCACTGGAAACCTAGTAAGACCCTGGGAAAATTACATTTATACTCTCATTGGGAAGCATAACCTTTACTGTTTTTGGGGATAGTACACTGGAAGAAAAAGCTTTAACTTATCTGTATCTGCCTGAATTTTAACTCTTGGTCTATGCTACAATAATGAAGATATTAAAATACCCTGCAAAGGAAGTATGTCAGGCAGGTCATGGTGAAAACTGAGCTTCCTGTACACTTCTCTTGGAAAAGAAATGGAAAGCTGAAGCAGCAATGGTGAGGTCAGTGGGTAAGAGTGGAAACCAAGGTGGTAAAATACACAGCAATGTAGACAGGAATGAGAGGAAATTGGATGCTAACTGAATTTTGCAAGTTCCAGGGCTATGAGTACATATAATTGAGGACCAAAAAGTGCCAAGCAGACTTCACCTGTTGAAAGAAGCATACCTTTAAGAGTGATATCCAATGGATGCATTTCAACTCTAACATAAAAAAGCAGCTTTTCTATGAGAGGGGAGCCAACAAAACCCTTTGCAATGTCTATGATCAGTCCTGAAATACACAAGATCTTTAGGAGTCAAACTCAAGCAGATAGAGAACGGGAGAGTAATAAGTACATTTCAGGTAACATAAGCACAGTAGAGAAGGTAATTCAGGTGGAGATATCCATCATATATGTCTCCAACTTTGCAGTTCAAAAAGTATGTGTTCATATAAGTATACATATGTAGATGTGCCAGGAGTGTCATCTATAGGGAATAGAATACTTCAGCCTAAGAATACACTGGAGAAGATATACAATTATTTCTCAATATGATTTAGTAATTTCAAAATATGGAGATGGAAAATTTTACTATGGAATCTGACATTAAAAGCAAAGGAAAATATGAATTAGATAATATCATGAAATTAGTATGGGACAAACTTAGAAATAATAGTGATAAAATAACAATGTGTAAAGCTGCAGTTCAGCATTCTGCCAGCTCTATTTTCAAATTGTCTCCTTCTCCAAGTGCATCACTTTTGAATTTTATAAAACAATTTTGTCTATTCCTTTATATCATTGCTCATTATTCTAAATTCCCTTTGGCTTGTTTAGAAAGATTATACTTTTCTTCGGCTCTGAGATATAATCATTTAGATTGCCTACATTGTCAGAGAGAACATTATCTTATTAGTTACTTATACAATCACTTTACATAAGCTTCAATTTTATTTTCATGTGTGTTCATGCTTAAGAATGTGACTTTTCTTACCTACATGACTGCCTGAACATGACTGGAGGAAGGAAACACACACACACACACACACACACACACACACACACACACAGTCTATCATCTATCTATTTATCTATCATATATCTATAAAACATTATTTTCAGTGAAAAGTTGTATTTATATATTTATGAACACACACACACATACACACACATACCTGGACCTACATGTACCAATAATTTAATAAGATGAATCATGATTTTGAAAGAAAGTAAAGATAGGGAGTACATGCAAGAGATTGAGGGAGAAAAAGAAGTAGGAGATATATCATTTTAAAATATAAATTTAAAAATATAGATAAATGATGAAATAATATTATATCATTATCATTTTAATTTCTTGAGATTATAATTACATTATTTTTCTCTTTCATATTTCTTTCTTCCAATCCTTCTCATGCACTCCTTGATCTCAGTTTACATCTCTTCTCCTATTTCCTTTGGTGACGGCAGGTCTGTGGAATGTTCATATATATTTACTTTGGAATAAGAACAATAATGATTTTCTTTAAAATTCCTTGGTATAAGAAGCTCATAAGAATGAACTTAATCCATTGACATTTCAGATTTTTTAAATGAAAAATAACATAAGGAGGATAGGTAAGGATAAAATTTAAGAAGGAAATATTTTAGTTTATATGATAAAAATATGTAGTAGATTCAATATCACAAGGATCATTAAACATACTATGTACTTTATTCCCTGTGATAGAATTTTTGTTGGATATATTGAAGACAACATAGCCTCAGAATTCTGAACTTTCTTTCTCAGAAGTTTTTCTAAGACCTTAAGGCCATGGATGTTCTATCCTCTACTTTTATTAATGTGTAATCATTAAAATGATGGTGAATATGTTTGGAGACAATGTGATAGCTTGATATACATATACACTGTGAAATAATTACCATAATAAGCCAATCAATGTAACCCTTGCATCATAGGACACTTATTCTCACTAATCTTCTATGTTAAAACTTTTCACAGGTACTTTTTCAGGAAATAAGAGAAATTTAATGCATCATGATCCATTATCAACCATTGTTAATATAGTTTAAAATTAATATGTTCAAAACAATGTGGTTTTCTATTTTATGTGTTCAAAATTTAATAATTTTTAAAGTTTTACATTTTTTAATATTTATTTATTACTTCAGGTTACATCTCAATCATAGTGCCCTCTTTCCACCCCTCCCAGTCCCACCTTCCCACCCTCTACCCCCTTTCTCTTCCATCACACTCCTCTGGAGTGGAGTGTCACTACATACCAGTCCCCTGCCCCAGTTCAGTAGTCATAAGAGGGCCAAGAGCCTCCTCATACACTGGGAGCCTACAAGGCAGCACCACTAGGGCAAAGTGTCACATTGACAGGAAACGTTTATAAAGCATGATATGTTGATCAATTTTTGGGGGTTTTAAAGTTTTGTACTCATATAGGCTGTAAATATTCAAAGGTTAAACAATGTTCATTTGTATTTTATACATATTATTTCAAAGTTTTTTTTTCTTTTATTGAAAATATTGTTTTTCATAGAGTATACTCTAATCACAGTTTCCCCTCCCTCAACCCTTCCCAGTTCCTCCTCATCTCTTTTCTCATCCACACTCACAAACTTTCTATCTTTTTATGTCATAAGAAAACAAATAGGCTTCTAAGGAATAATAATAAAACAAAGAAAGACCAAAGAAAATTTAAAAAGTTAGAATAAGGTAGAATAGGACAAAACAAAGAGAAGAATAAAAGGCCTCCTTACCAAAGCATAAGAAACAAATATAGCCCATCATTCAAGAAGAATACACCCTGAATCCTAACACACTAGAGACAGAAACAGGCAGATCTCAGAGCTCAAGGTCAGCCTGATACAAAACAAACTCTAAATAGAGAAAAACTTCGATCCAGGAGTGGTGGAACACATCTTTAATCCCTTCATATGGGAACCACAGGTCTTTGATCCCAATAATTAGAAGGCAGAGACACACACATAGGATTTGGAAGGACCTAAGTTTAAAAGTTACTTACAAAAGGCCTACTCAATACAAACAAATTGTCCTTTGAGATCTCAAAATATATACACTAAAGCTGGTTTAGCTCCAAAATAAAAAAATAATTTCTTCTTTAACCCAGATTGAAAGATAGCACTTTATATACTGTCAAAAACCCAAATTTACTTCAGGAGAAATATTACCTAGCCCCCCCCCCCAAAAAAAAGAGGGTAATTGTTCCAGAGTTAGGATTAGGGCAGGGCTCTGTTCTTATCTTTCCAGGAGAATCAAAGCATCCATTCAAGGAACCCAGGGACAACTGGACAACAGAAACCTCAGCAGAAAACAGAATCAGACACCAAAGAAGACAAGTGACTCAGTTGATTCAGCCTGAAAGACTCCCTCAATAGCTGTCTCCATCAAAAGCCTTCAACCACAACAGCTCAATATCGCTAAGACCGTTCAGCTCTACATAATGACCCAGCCAGAACCTCAGTAAAGCCTGGAAGATCAGCTTCTGCCTACAAACTCCTTAGGACATCTAAACAGCTGAGAACAGAAGGACTGAACATAAAAGGATTGTACTAACATTTTTAACCATTTTTCCATTTTGGTTTGGGCCCCAAACAGGTTTACTATGACCCAAATCAGCAGGAAGTCATTTTAAGAGTGCGATGTCCCATGCCCAGAGGGTGGGGAGGGTGTTTCTCCGCCCCCCCCCCTTTGGTTATTTGAAGGATAACTGAAAACTCTGTTATTTAGGGGAAGAGATTACAAGTTGTTAAATGGTCCTGTTTAATGGTTTTGGAGGTTAGACCCAGGATATTCCTTCTTTCTTTTTTCTGTATCCTTTTTTCTCTCTTATGTAGGAGTGCACGGACTTGAGAAAAATGAAACATAGACATAGCACAGGAAGGACCAAGAAGAAGGGACAGATTATTGAATATGCTCTTATACCTTTGTATATTGAAAAAAAATTAGTAGTATATTTGGGTAAAGTGGTATTGACCATTGTTTATTGTGCAAAAATAAGATTGTATTGGACTACATTGGTATTGATCTTTGTATATTGATACAAAATTAAGATTATAGTTAGCCACAATGGTATTGACCCTTGTATATGGACGTAATATTAAGATTGTATTGGGCTACATAGGCATTGATCTTTATATATTGATACAAAATTAAAGGTAAGGCTTCCTAATGGTATTGTACCTAGAGATACTTAAAAATGAAATGTGAAGCTCTTGCCTCTTGACACCAACCGTCTTAAACTGTTTAGGATAGTTAAGAAAAACAAACTCCTAGTCATGCAAGCATGTCACTTTGTTAGCTACTATGACAGTCTATCACAGATATTCTCTAGGCTACTCAGTAATTAAGTTGTTAAGAGACAAGCAACATTTGCTTATCTAAATACAAGAGATGGATAGGGCATCTTCAAAAATCCCAAGAGATCTGCAGAATATGGCATTCAAAGATGTTGTCTTAAATTAATATTTTTTTTGATATCGAGACCTATCAGCTCCTGACAGCACTTCCTATTCTACTCCAAGTAGAAGATAAGCATCGAAGAATCTCCAGTGTAAGATGGTAGAATTAGTGGCAAGCCTATCTCTTGGCATGAAAAAACTCCTTGCTTCAACTGCAGACAGACTGCTGTCCAAAAAGGACAAAACTTGGTAGTAGGGAAGTCGACAGCTTAGCTCTGCAAAGACAGGGTAGGTAAGTCCTTCATAATCCCTGCTCTACAATAAATGTCTGTCAGAGAAACAGGACCAAAAGACTGAAGACTGATGCTGGAATGTATGGAGAGAAAATGGGAACTGTCCAGCAGTCACTGGTTTGTCCTTTCTTAGTATTGGAAGCTGTAGGCCCTGCACTTCCTATATAAGCAGATATATTTATCCCTCTCAGGTCTCTGAGGTGGTTGAAGAATAGACAGATAGAGTCTCATAGTTAAATTTTGAGTTGTTTAGGAATCAAGAGGGCGTTCTAGATCTAAGAAGATGCTTATAATAGTGATGCAAGTTAGTATGAAAGCTAAGTCAGTTATAGAACTTTAAACTCATGGAGATGGTTAAATGGTAGAATGTTAAAGTCAGGGGCCAAATATGTATGAAATGGACATTGGGAAGGCATACTGGGCCATTTAACTCTCATAAATGTGGCATATTTATTTCTGCTGTTTTGTATAGTATTTACTGTTATAAAAGAAGGAACCATTTGTTGGACTGAAAGGGAAAGCTGTTGGGTGGAAGAGGGTGGAAGGGTGGGACAGGAAGGGGGAATAGGGAAGGGTTTGTGACTGAGATGTAACCTGAAGAAAAAAAATAAAGTATTTAATAAAAAAAGAAAATTATAAAAAAGCAACAAATATAGACCCAGAGATAGAAATGTTCACTCTTACAAATCTTTATTTTTGATTTTCATTTTTAATTTTTACAGTTTAATAGGAGACTTTGTATTTACATCATTTCCATACCTCCGTGTATTTACATCATATCCATACCTCCATCCTAGCTTCTCTCATGTTGCTGTTCCCTTTAAAATTGAAGACCTCTCCTTTTGAAATTTCACACACACACACAAACACAAACACACAGACAGACACATACACACACATACACATATACACACACACACAGGCGCACACTCAAACACACTACTTACTGAGTCCATTTGGGGTTGCTTATATGTAAAGTGTTGACAAATACAGCTTGTAAAAACTATTTGAGACTCATTCCTGAGAAATTTGACACTCAGCCAACAATGATAACTTGTAGCTCTTTTCTAGAGATGGGAGGCCTAGCAAAATTTTTCCAATGCACATTGACCTAAAACTCAGTTTCCTTTTCCATTTCTATGATAAAACACCATCCAAGGCAAGCTATTGAAGAAAACATTTAATTTCTGTTTCATGGTACCCAAGGCTTAGAGTTCATAAATGGAGTGGGCTGTGAGCATTTCAACAGATAGGCATGTTGCTGGAGCAGTAGTTGAGAGCTTACATCTGCTAAACAAACAGAAGCCCGGAAGAGAGAGGTTAAGGGGGGGAGGAAGAGAGAGAGAGAGAGAGAGAGAGAGAGAGAGAGAGAGAGAGAAGGAAAGATAGAAATTACTAGAGGCTTTTGAACTATGAAAGCCTGCCTACAGAGCAAACTTCCTCCCACTGGAAGCCATGCTGATGAGACTTCATGGGTGTAGTTTATCTGATATTTCAGGGAGATGATTCTCACAGCATAGAGCAGCAACAAAGTGAAGAGAAGTCTTCAATTTGACAGAGAATTGGAGTGGAAATTCATGGAAAGGATTGCTGTAGGAAGACAATGGAAGGAGGGAATGGTATAATTATATTTTAACTTGAGAAATAAAGAAAATATTGGAAGTTGAGGTTCTCCTGTCAGTAATGTTTTTAAATTCCTCTCCATAGCCATGTGGGTGAATTTTTATATAAGGCTTCCAAATCATCTCCAATCTACAGGTATCAACCACAAAGGAATTCTATGCTCCAAATCAGCAAGAATCAAGCTTGAGAAGAATGATATCCCATTTTGTTAATTGAGGTGGATAGGCTTTGGTCATTTTACTGGGTGATGGATGATTGTCATTACATGTGACTTGAAAAAAAAAGGGGGAAATATATAGAAGTAATATATATATATTAAAATTCAGATAAAATAAATGTCATATATTAAAAATAAATCTTTGCTGTTTCAAAGATGGTGGCAACTGGCATGTACAGTATCTGAGTAGCAAGGGCTTAAGTTCAGTCACTGCAGAGCAATCATGAAGCAGTCTTTCAACTGCGAAATGCAGATTGCATCTGTGTTTCCCTGGAAAATGTTGGAACTAACCACCTCCTTGAGGAAGAGCACTCCCAGGCACCAGGAACACCAACCTCCAAAATCCTCAGCTCTACACACTGTCTAGAGAAGGGATACCAGGCCTGAGTAACACACAGATCCAACCTTTGGTTCAAAGGTCTACCTCACATGCTGAGGTGAACTGTCAGGACAACAGAGACACAGGGATCCAGTCTCAGGTTCCCAGTGACTGTTGGGATTACCTACTTCCCCAAAGAGTGCTACCAGGTTCCAGGAACAATGAGCCTCCAACCACCTCAGCTCTACCTACTAACCCAAAAATGGTTACCAAACCCGAGTGACACAAAGATCCAGCCCACAGTCCATGGATTTATCCAACTCCCTGAGGTAAGCTACCAGAAAACCAGACATAGTTGCTTCTAGTCTCTGGTTCCCAGTGCATGTTAGGATAACGCACTTCCCCTACCTCCAGGATCAACCAGCCTCCAGCTTTCTCAGCTCTACACACTGTCCTGAGAAGGTTTACAGCCAAGTGACACACAGATCCATCCTCTGCTCCAAAGTTCTACAGGACTTCTTGCATTCCAACCTTGAAACAGACCTAATTATATGTCTTAGGAGATCAGCTGTACCTCAAGATCATCCAGTTAAACATCCCCCAACCAGTCTTGTGCCTGTCGGTCCAACTGAGAAACAGCCTGTAGACATGAAGTTGAAGGCTACTCTGAGAGACCCAACCTCCAGTCCACAGACCTACCCAGCATCCAAACGAGGGCTGATGGACCCTAGGAACATTCAGCCTCTGTTCGAGAGCTCTATGCAAGAGGTCCAATGGGCAACAGAAAAAACTGACCTACACCAAGGACAACCAGATGGTCTAGGTGTCAGTGTAAGATCAAAAACAACAAAATCCAGGGCTACATGGCACCACAGGAACCCAACTATCCTACAACAACAAGCCCTGGAAATAATATTACACCTAAAATTCAAGAAAACAACCTTAAATGTGATGTCATAAAAATTATAGAGTCTGTAAAAGAGGAAAATAAATCCCTCTATGGAACAGGTGAAGGAAATGAATAAATTATTTAAAGTAATATAGGGAACACCTCTTCCTTTACCCTCCACTACCATTGGCCAATGGAGATATGGACTAGATGGGGTCACAAGAGCAGGAGAGTTGTCAATGGCCGTCACATTCTGCAGCACTCAGGAGAGCAAGCCCTGCTCCTTTCCATAGTAGAACTGACCCTGCAAGTGGAGGTTGTGGGTCCAGAACCAGGTCTTTGAGTTGGCCCACCACAACATCTACCCCGTGGATGAACTGGTGAAATGCAAGAAGAGGCCAGTTCTACAACCCAAAACTACAGGATCTTCACGACACAGGGACAGTTACAGCATATCTGAGAGGAGTTATAGTGAGGTTCCATTATTGACAAAGTAGCAAAAACCAGAGGCCTCGTACCAGACCAAGAAAACATTTTAATGATCTTTGTAAGCAAAATGTGTAGACATAAGTGAATACTGTAAGACACAATGCAACTTCCACAATGAGATTTTATTTTCTATGCTGAGACAGATTGAAAGGGTGAAAGGACAATCTGAGGGGAGGTGGGAGTTGACAGCTAACAGGGGCATGATGTGAAATTCACAATAATTTTTTCAACAAAAAATAAAATAACAAGTAAAAAAGAAATATAGGAAAATATAAACAACAGCAGAAGGAAATGAATAAAACTGATCAATATGTAAAAATGGAAATACAAGAAATAAACAAAATGAAAATTGAGGCAATCCTGGAGATGGAAAACCTAAGAAAGAGAACAGGAACTACATATATAACAGAGTAAAAGAAATAGAAGCAAGATGCATGAAAAGAATATATTTAGAAGAAATTGGTACATCAGTCAAAGAAAATGCTAAATTTAAAAAGTATTTAACATGAAATTTGGGACATTATGAAAAGACGAAATCTAAGAATAATAGGAACTGAAGAAGATTCCCAGTTCAAAGACCCAAATCATATCTTCAACAAAATCATATAAGAAAACTTCCCTAACCTAAACTAAAAGACAGAGGGAGAAAATTCATTTTATGAGGCCACAATCACCCAGATTCCTAAACCACACAAAGACCCAACAAAGAGAGAACTTCAGACTGATCTCCCTCATGAACATAGATGCAAAAATACTTAATAAAATATTAGCAAACCGAATTCGAGAACACAATAAAAGTATCATACACCATGATCAAGTAGGCTTCATCCCAGGAATGCAGGGATGGTTCAACATATGAAAGTCTATCAACGTCATTCACCATATAAACAAGATGAAAGAAAAAAAACACATGATAATCTTGCTAGATGCAGAAAAAGCATTTGACAAAATCCTACACCCCTTCATGCTAAAAGTTCAGGAGAAAACGGGCATACAAGGGCCATACCTAGAAATAATAAAGGCAATATACAGCAGGCCAGTGGCCAACATCAAAATAAATGGAGAGAAACTTGAAGCATTTTCTCTAAACTCAGGGACAAGGATGTCCACTTTCACCATATCTCTTCAACATAGTACTTGAAGTTTTTTCTAGAGCAATAAGACAACTAAAGGAGATCAAGGGGATAAACATCGGAAACAAAGAAGTCAAATTATCCCTATTTGCAGATGATATGATAGTATACATAAGCGACCCCAAAAATTCCACCAGAGAACTCTTACAGCTGATAAACACCTTCAGCAAAGTGGCTGGATACAAAATGAATTTAAAAAAATCAGAAGCCCTTCTTTATACAACAAACAAATGGGCTGAGAAAGAAATAAGGGAAACAACCCCCTTCACAATAGCCACAAACAACATAAAATACCTAGGGGTAACTCTAACAAAGCAAGTAAAGGACCTGTACAACAAGAACTTCAAGCCCTTGAAGAAAGAAATGGAAGAGGACTTTAGAAGATGGAAAGATCTCCCATGCTCATGGATAGGTAGGATCAACATAATAAAAATGGCCATCCTACCAAAAGCAACATATAGATTCAATGCAATTCCTATCAAAATACCAACACAATTTTTTATAGACTTGGAAAGAGCTATTCTCAATTTCATATGGAACAACAAAAAGCCCAGAATAGCTAAATCAATCCTGTACAATAAAAAAATATCTAGAGGTATTACCACCCCAGATTTCAAGCTATACTACAGAGCAATAGTTGTAAAAACAGCATGGTATTGGTATAGAAACAGACTGGTAGATCAATGGAATCGAATTGAAGATTCAGAAATAGACCCACACACTTATGGCCACATAATTTTTGACAAAGAAGCCAAAACGGCACAATGGAAGAAGGACAGCATCTTCAATAAATGGTGCTGGTCCAACTGGATGTCCATTTGTAAAAGAATGAAATTAGACCCATACTTATCACCTTGTACAAAACTTAAGTCCAAGTGGATCAAAGACCTTAACTTAAGGCCGGTCACACTAAATTTACTAGAAGAAAAATTCGGAGAAACCCTCAAACTAATTGGCACAGGAGACAACTTCCTGAACAGAACACCAACAACTCAGGACTTGAGATCAACAATCAATAAATGGGACCTCATGAAACTGAAAAGCTTCTGTAAGGCAAAAGACACTGTCATTCTAACAAAACAGCAGCCTACAGACTGGTAGAAAATCTTCACCAACCCCACATCTGACAGAGGGCTAATATCCAAAATCTACAAAGAGCTCAAGAAATTAAATGCTAAGAAACCAATAATCCAATCAAAAAACTGGGGACAGAGCTAAATAGAGAATTCACAAAGGAGGATTCCCTAATGGCTGAGAGACACTTGAAGGAATGCTCAACATCCTTAATCATCAGAGAAATGCAACTCAAGACGACTCTGAGATTCCATCTCACACCTGTCAGAATGGCTAAGATCAAAAACTCAAATGACAGCACATGCTGGCGAGACTGTGGAGAAAGGGGTACCCTACTCCATTGCTGGTGGGAGTGCAGGCTTGTGCAACCACTATGGAGGTCAGTCTGGCGATATCTTAGAAAACTTGGAATAGCTCTGCCTCAGGACCCAGCCATACCACTTCTGGGTATACACCCAAATGCCTCTTCATGGAATCATAAGAAAGTTTCCCGATCTATGTTTATTGCAGCCTTATTTGTAGTAGCTAGAAACTGGAAACAACCCAGATGTCCCTCAACAGAAGAATGGGTTAAAAAACTGTGGTACATCTACACAATGGAAAATTATTTAGCTACCAGGAACAATGAAATTATGCAATTTGCAGCCAAATGAATGGAACTAGAAAAGCTTATCCTGAGTGAACTAACCCAGACTCATAAGGATGCATATGGCATCTATTTACTTATAGTAGGATTTTACCTATATAGTAGAAGGTATTGATACTACAACTAACACACCAAAGGGAACTTGGACATAGATTTCTTATTTTTATTTTTAATTTATTTTTTATATATCAGTTATATATTTCTTCTCTTTTTTATTATTTTTTATCTATTGTCTGCTTATTGGTTTGTTTGTTTAGTAGTTCTCTCTCCCGGGCAATGAAACACTTTTCACTGATGGTACTGCTTCGTATACCCCCAATGAATAAAGAGGCTCTTGGCCCTCATACGACTTCTCAACTGAGATGAGGGACTGTTATATAAGGACACCCCACCCCAGAAATATGGGATGGAAGGGTTAGGAGGTAAAGAAAAAAAATGAAATGTGATGTTTCGGCCTTTTACTACTAATTGTCATAAACTGTTTAGGATAATTAAGAAATGCAAACTAATGGTTATGCAAGCCGGTCATTCTGTTAAGTACTATGACAGCATATTATAGTTACATGCTAAGCTAATCAGAAATAAACCTGCTAAGAGACAAGCAACATCTGCTTATCCTAATATATGAGATAGATAGGGCCTCTTCAAAAACCTCAAGAGATCTTCAGAATATGGCATTCAAAGATGTTTTTGTAACTTTAGGTTTTTTTATATCAAGACATATCAACTCCTGACAGCACCCCTTTTTCTCCTCCAAGTAGAAGATGAGCATCGAAGAATCTCCAGTGGGAGATGATTGAATTAGTCGCAAGCCTATCTCTTGGTAGGAAAAGCCCCTTGCTCCAACTGTAGACAGAAGGCTGTCCAAAAAGTAAAGAACCTGGAAGCAGGTAAGTCGACAGCCTAGCTCTGCTGAGACAGGGTAGGTAAGTCCTTCATAACCCCTGCTCTACAATCAATGTCTGACAGAGAAACGGGGCCAAATGACTGAAGATCGATGCTGTAATGTATGGAGAGAAAATGGGAACTGTACAGGCAGCCACTGGTATGTCATTTCCTAGTTTGGGAAGCTTCAGGCCCTGTACTTCCTATAAAATCAGATATATTTATCCCTCTCAGGTCTCTGAGGTGGTTGAAGAACAGATAGAGTCTCATAATTAAATTTTGAGTTGTTTAGGAGTCAAGAGAGTGTTATAGATCTAAGAAGGTACTTTTAAAATTGTGTTGCAAGTTAGTATGAATGTTGAGTCAGATAAAGAACTTTAAACTCATGGAGATGGTTAGATAGTAGAATGTTAAAGTCAGGTATCAAATACATATGGACTGGACATTGGGAATGTACGTTAAGCCGTATAACCCTCATAACTGTGGCCTAATTACCTCTGTTGTACTGTATTGTATTTGTTATTATAAGAGAAAGAGCCATTTGTTGGACTGAAAGGGGAAACTGTAGGGGGAAATAAGATATACCTTAAACTTAAAAGAAAAAAAAATGGTAAGAGGATGGGGGGTTGAGGGTGGGACTGGAAGGGGAATAGGGAGGGGACTGCGATTGAGATGTAACTTGAAGAAATAAAAAATGAAATAAAAAATATTTAAAAAAAAGAAAAAATGAAAAAAAAAAGACAGAAAGAAATGAAGAGCTATGATGAGCACCAAATAGAGTGGACCAAAAAAGAAAAGCCCTTTGCCACATAGTAATCAAAAGACTAAATGCACAGAACAAAGAATATTAAAAATTAGAATTTATAAGGGCCAAGTAACATATAAAGACAGAGATATTATAATTATACCAGAATTCTCAACAAAGACCTTAAAACCAAGAAGGGCCTGGAAATATTTTGTGCAGCTTGTAAGTGATCAGAGATCTCAGTCCAGAATGCTATAATCAGTGAAATTTTCAATCACCATAGATAGAGAAAACATGATATTCCATGAAAAACTAAATTTAAACAATATCTTGGCACAAATCCAGCCCTATAGAATATACTAGAAGGAAAACTCCAACTCAAGTAGGGTAACTTTACAAAAGAAAATAGAGGAAATAAATAAGTCCTCTGCATCAAAATCAAATGAAGAGAAGCATGCACATTCACAGTGCCATGAAAACAGCAAGAACTAACAATCATTGGTCATTAATAGCTCTCGATGTCAATGGACTCAATTCCCCAATAAAATGACACAGCTTACAGAATGGATGCATAAACAGGATCCATCACTCTGCTGCATGCAAGAAACAATCCTCAGCAACAAAGACAGACATTACCTCAGAGCAAAGGACAGGATAAAGATTTTCCAAGCAAACAGATCAAAGAAACAAACTTGAGTAGCCTTTCTAAAATCTAATAAATTAGACTTTCAACCTAAATTAATCTAATGAGATGGAGAAGGACACTTCATACTCATCAAAGTAAAAATCACCAAGATAATATCTGAATTCTGAACATCTATGCTCCAAATACAAGGGCACCTACATTTGTAAAAGATATATTATGAAACCTTAAAACACCAATTGAACCCCACACATTAACAGTAGGAGACTTCAACAACCCACACTCACCAATGGATAGGTCAACAAGACAGAAACTAAACAGAGAAATAATGAAACTAACATGTTGTGAATCAAATGGACCTAATTCATACCTACGGAACTTTTCAACCAAAACAAAAGAATATTCCTTCTTCTCAGCACCACACAGTATCTTCTGCAAAGTTGACTATATATAGTAGGTCACAAAGTGAGTCTCAAGAGATACAATAAAAATGAAATAACCGCTTGTATTTTATCAGATCACCATGGATCAAATCTGGAGTTCAACTACAACAGAAACAACAGAAAGGCTACATACTCATGGAAACTGAATATTTCACTATTTCGTGACTGCTGGTTCAATAAATAAATGAAAAAGAAATTAAGCTCTTTCAAAAATTCAATGAAAATCAAGGCACAACATACCTAAACAAAATGAAAGCAGTGCTAAGAGGAAATTTCGTAGTACCGAGTTCTTTCAAAAAGAAATTAGAGAAATTTCAAACTGACAACTTAACTAAACACCTGAAGGCTCTAGAACTAAAAGAAGCAAACATATATAAACAGAAGAGATGGCAGGAAATAATCAAACTTTGGCTCACATCAATAAATTAGAAACAAAGTGAACACTAGATAAAAAGTTAGAAAGAATCACTGAAACCAATACCTGGCTCCTTTAGATAATCAACAAGATATACAAATCCTTAGCCAAACTAATTAAAAAGCAGAGAGATAATATCCAAATAAAGAAATTCATATAAAAAAGAGGACATTGGGCTGGAGAGATGGCTCAGGGGTTAAGAACACTAGCTGCTCCTCGGAAGGTCCTGAGTTCAATTCCCAGCAACCACATGGTGGCTCACAACCATCCACAATGTGATCTGATGCCCTCTTCTGGCTGCAGGTGTACATGCAGGTAGAGCAACTCATATACATTAAATAAATAAATAAATAAATCTTTAAAAAAAAAAAAAAAAGAGGACATTACAACAGACACTGAGCAAATCCAAAGAAACATTAGGTCTTACTTCAAAAGCCTGTACTCCACAAAATTGGAAAATCTTAATAAAATGGATTAGTTTCTTTATAGACTCCACTTACCAAGTTTAAACTAAGTTGACTTAAATGACATAAATTGTCCTATAACCCCTAAGGAAATAGAAGCAGTCATTAAAAGCATCCCCCCCCCCCCCCCCCCAAAATCAGGACCAGTTGATTTCAGTGCAGAATTCTACGAGACTTTCAACGGAAGAGGTAACACTAATACTCCTTAGATTATTTCACAAAATAAAAACAGAAGGAACATTGGCAATCTCATGCTATGATCCTACAGTCACCCTGACACCTAAACCAGAAAAAGACCAAATAAAAAGGGAGAATTTCAGACAAATCTTCCTTTTGAACACTGATGCAAAAATACTCAATAAAATGCTCACAAAATAAGTTGAAGAATACAACAAAAAGATCATCAACCATGATTAAGTAGGCTTAATCTCAGAGATGTCGGCGTAATTCAAATGTATCAAAATCCCTCATCTACCATATAACGAACCTGAAAGCAAAAAAAAAAAAAAAAAATCACCCATAATATTAGTAGATGCTCCAAAAGTCTTTAACAAAATCCAACACCACTTTATGATAAAAGTCTTGGTGAATTCAGGGATACAAGGCCCATATCTGAACATAATATAGGCAATATACTACAAGCTGATAGTAAATTATAAATATAATTTACATTAAATTAAATGAAAAGAAACTTAAACCAATTCCATTAAAATAAGGGACAGGAAACGGCTGCCCACTCTCTCAATACCTCTTTAATATAGTACTTGAAGTTCTAGCTAGAGCAATAAGGAAACGAATGAAGATCAGAGGGATATAAAGTGAAAAGAAAGAAGTCAAAGAATCCCTATTTGAAGATGATATGGTAGTGTATACATAAAATTCCCCCAAAATTCTACTACAGAGCACCTAGAGCTGATATACACCTTCAGCAAAGTAGCTGGATGTATAATTAACTCAAAAAAATCAGTATCCCTTTTTACTTATACAAAGTATAAATGGGATGAAGAATTTCTGGAAACATCCCCTTCACAATAACCACAAATAATATAAAAAACCTGAGGTAACTCTAACCAAACAAATGGAAGAGTTGTTGGACAAGAACTTCAAGACTCTGAAAAAAGAAACTGAAGAAGATATCAAATGATGGAAAGATTTCCCATGCTCATCAGTCCATAGGATTAACATAATAAAAATGCCATCTTACTGAAAGGAACATTCAGATTCAATGGAATTCTAATCAATATATCAACACAATTCTTTTCAGACCTTCAGTAAACAATTCTGAACTATATAGAAAAATGAAAAACTCAGAATAGCTACTACAACCTCATACAATAAAGGAACATCTGGAGGTATCACTATACCTGATTTGAAACAGTACCACAGAGCAATAACAATAATAACTGTATAATATCATAATATTGACATAGAAACAGACCAGTTGATCAATGGAATTGAATCGAAGATCCAGAAATAAACTCACACACCTATGGACACTTTCTTTTTGACAAAGAAGCCTAAACCATACAATGAGAAAAGGAAAGCATCTTCAAAACAAGGTGCTGGTCTAACTGAATATTTACATGTAGAAGGATGGAAATGGACCCATATTTGTCACCCTGTGAAAAAGTCAAATCCAGGTATATCAAAGATCTCAATATAAAACTAGACACAATAAATCTAATAGAAAAGAAAGTAGTGAAATGTCTTGAAGTAATTAGTACAGGAGACTATTTTCTGAACGGAGTACCAACAGCTCAGACACTAAGATCAACAATTAATAAATTGGACAATATGAAACTTAAAAGCTTCTGTAAGGCAAAGGATAGTCTCAATAGAATAAAATGGCTGTCTACAGAGTGGGAAAATATATTCCCCAATGCCACATCTCACAGAGGGTTAATATTCAAAATATATAAAGAACTCAAGAAATTAAACACGAACAAACCAAATAATCCAATCAAAAAATGGGGTACAGTGATAAACTAGAAATCATAATTGCTTATAATGTGGGTTAAGGATTAACCCTGCTGACCAATTAAATATAATGTAAGTACAGGTAAATAATTTAATTATCCAATTTCCACAAATGATGACCAACTACAGCAATTAGAATCCATGCTTGTAGCCTGAGAGATAAGCAGTTTCCAAACCAAATAGTAGGACACCAAACACAAATGCATTTCAAAGGTGTGGCTACCTTAACAAAAGGGAACCTTGCAGCAAAGGTGGAGAGCTTAGGCCTTGGCTGACCCTATGAACTGAAAAACTGGCAGAATTCTAGATAGAACTTGGGAGTAGAATTAACCACCTAGATTACAAATGGAGGAATTCAAAATGTCTGAATACATTTGGATTTTATTTAAGTTTGTTTCTCTTACCATTCAAATGATTTTATATTGACAACTGTGGTTCTGTGTATCATTTTTGAAAAGGATTTGACTAGAATAGGCTTAGAAAAGGAAAGAGTTTACAGATGGAATGCTAATTTACCAACAATGATAATGGGAGGAGGAAGGAGTCCCTTCCTGATAGATAAGACAAAATTGATGGCAGCTGGAGCTCAGAGCTCCCTGACTACTACATGCTTGTCAGATCAGGTCCACTAATGAAATCTAGCCACAACTGGATGGATTCCAGGGAATACCTAACAGAGCTTTAATTGTAGCATGAGATGGCATGGTTAGACCAAGGCTTTTGGAATGTTCTTATTTCTTTGCTTGATTTTTGTTTAAAAGTCCTTGAGTCTTTGATTTCCCCTATATTGGGAGGTAGAAAGGATATTTTTCTGGTTTGGCAATGCTAAATAATGAGAGATTTTTGAGGATTTTGGGCAGATTTTGAATTGTCACTGCAGTTCCCTATTGCTCTCTGGGTTACAGAGTTACTATTATCTTGGATTTAAGCGAAATATTTGAGCAGGGCAGTAATAGCACATGCCCTTAATCCCATCACACTGGAGGCAGAAACAGGCAGATTTCTGAGTTCTAGACCATTCTAGTCTACACACTGAAGTCAGGGTGAAAAACCTGCTGATAAGATAAGGCTGCTTGCTAAAAATAGTCTAGAATTCAAATTGACACATTTTTTACATGAAATTACTACATAAGTTTGTGCTTAGTAATAAACAATAATGACCTTACTAATCTAATAGATACATATTAATTTTAAATTTATATAAAAAGGAGTGACAAGCCAATCTCCTTAAATGTTGGCCTTCCATGGAAGAAATGGTTTCAAGAGGCATTTTGCCCCTACAAAAGTTATGTTAGTCACTGAACATGGTGGTGCACACCTTTAATCCCAGCACTTGACAGGCAGAGTCAGATGGATCTCAGTGAGTTCAAGGACAGCCTGGTCTACAAACTGAGTCCATGACAAGGATACAAAGAAAAATCCTATCTTGAAAAACCCTGAGAGAGAGAGAGAGAGACAGAGAGAGAGAGAGAGAGAGAGAGAGAGATTCTGTTAGCCAATGAAAGAAAAGGCCCTGAATTAGGCTAGAGGAGGATCATGTAAGCTATGTACCTCCCACCACAAACAATTAAGAAAAGATAACATAAAATAGCATATCATGTTATTCTAACATAAAGTAGCATATCATGTTTTTCTAAACCAATCTCCTTAAGAATGAGGCTTCCATGGGAGAACTGGAACCGAGACTAATACAAAATGATTTAGTTAATATCATTGTTTAATAAATGTAATCCAATGAATTAAATTTATACTTTGATCAAAAAACTTGGAAGACAAGGAAAAAACAGGTTCCTTGTGAGTCCACAAGCAATCTAATCTACAGAGATCTACAGAGCAAATCAAGACAACCCAAGCTACAAAGAGAAGCCCTGTCTCAATAAGGATAGATATATCCATATAGAAATTAAATCTCCAAAGAAAGGAGAATAGGAAACAAAAAAATAAGTAAATACTTACCTTTGATCCCAAAATGTGGAAGACAAAGGCAAAAACATATATGTTCCTTTTGAGTTTGAGGCCAACAAATCTACAATAGCCAGAACTACACAGAATAAATCTGTTTCAATCAATTAATAGATTTGTATCAACTGTAGAGGAGAATACTTAAACTCTATACACTGTTATGCTGAATTTTCAACTTAAAATTGATTATATATACCCATATATATGTAATGCTATTACATACCACCCTTTCATATAGCATGAAAGGAAACTTGTAAATGTCTTTCTTCTGCTCAAATAAAGAGCTGAAAAATTATTTATTTGTGCATCCTCCACATCCAAAGAATTTTTGTAATTACAGAACTATTTGTTACTTGTGAGAATTTATATATTTTCAGAACAAAGGAACCAGAGACCAAAAAAGAAAAGTAGCCCAGATGATCGAGCCTTACAAACTACCTCAATATCTCTTTCCTCCAAAATCTTCATCCAGAAAAACTTCAAAATGGCTTTCTAAGATGGCCTCACCTCACAGACTATTCCAGCCAGTAATTCAATAAAGCTTTGAACTATCCCATCCAAAGTTCATCTTTGGACTACAAATTGCTCAGGACATTCAAATTACTAAACACATAGAGACTGGACAAAAAATATTATTATTAATTTGCTTAACAATTTTTCCATTGTTTTGGGCACCCAAACAGGTTTTCTATATTCCAATTCAGCAGGAAACAATTTTAAGAGAGATCTGCTTCTACAGTGAACAAAAGGTCACCAAGTCATCAACAACATCTTTTCTCAGCTTTCTAGGTGGAATACAGGAATTTTATTTTTCCATTGAGAAGATACCCCTGCATGTTTACCTTGTCTTCCTTCCAGAGTAGTCTGAGTGTAAAAAGACTTTTGTGCCACAATAACCTTGTACGAAGGACTTAAGGCCAGACAAGGGTGGTGGATGATGGGCCAACACCTTGACTAGGTACTAGTCATGTATATCTCTGATTCCCTCTTAAGGCCTTTATGTCAGAACTCTAAAGATAGACATGACATGAGCCACATTCTTCTTTTACCCAGAGCAGCCACATTGAATATACATAATTTCTATGCATTTCACAATTTAAAAGAAAGAGAAGGAGAAAGAGGAAGAGAGAGAAAGAAAATATAGAAATGTGATTCATAAAGCTTAATATTTAATGAGATTTAAGGTAGCAGATATTTGAAGTAGTGAATTTATTGAAAAATGTGTAGAATATTGCCTGAGCAGGGATATAATGAAAAGTAATAAAATATTATTACCAATATTTCTCTCCTCTTTCTTTCTCTGTCTTTCTCTCTGTGTGCATGTGTGTTTGGAATTACCATTCTGTTCTTCTCTCTAGTTGAATAAATACATTGTATATTTATTCTTCATCTCTTGATAGCCATCCAGAAAGTTCCATGTCTTTACTTTAGTAGGAAACATGTAAATAAATACAGATGTAAGATCATCTTTGTATTATGCTGTTGGATCCACTTTGATGTGCACCAGCATAAAGTATGGTAGAAATGGGTCATGTAGTAGTTGTACTTTAGTTTAATAGATAATCTCCACACTGATTATCATAGTAGATAAACGAACTTATATCCCTACCAACAATGTATAAAGGCTCTTAATTTTCATATCGTTGTCACCATATCTTTTTTGTATTCTTGCTCTTAGGCATTCTAACAGGAATGAGGTAGAAAGCCAATGAAACTTTGGTGTGCATTTTTCCGATGTATAAGTATATTGAGCAACTTTTAAGTTTTTGCCAACTGTGCTTGTTTTAAATGATTTTTCTCTAAGTGACTTGAATAAGTGAGAAAACAATACCTCAAACTGACAAATTGAATAACATAAAATTAAAACGCTTTGGGACAACAAAGTGACAAACAGACTGACCACAGACTATAGAATAGGAAAAAGTGATTGTCATCTTTACATCTGACAGAAATCCAATATGTAGATTAGATGAAGAACTCAAAAAGTTAAGTACCAAGACTAAATTAACATAATCAATAATTAGACAAATGAACAGCAGACAACTTTATAAAGAACTTAATTACCTCTAATTGGCAGCAAGATAATCTTTCATTTAAAACATTCTAAGAAAACCACTAGAAAACTGTGAAATCAGATAAAACTCTTACTTAAATCAATCAGTGTTAGATTTCTCTGTATTTTCTTTTTCATTTTTATTTATTACTTCATGTTACACCTCCATCACAGATCCCTCTCTCCATCCCTCACTGTCCCACTCTCCCACCTCTCACCCCTATCATATTCCTCCAGAGTAGGTTGTCCCTACATTTCAACCAACCTCAGTTCAACAGTCATATGAGGGTTAAGAACTTACTCTTGCACTTGGATCCTATATGACAACTCCATTAGGACAAATTGTCCTACTAACAAGTAACAAGTTCTATGTTCCTGTTCCTTTTGGCGTGTTGTCTACAGGATATTTATCCTGTATACATGGCTAAAATCCAATTGTAAGTGTATAGATGCCACACACATGTTTCTGAGTCTGGGTTAGCTCACTCAGGATAACATTTTCTATTTCCAACCATTCAGCTGCAAAATGCATGACTTTGTT
This sequence comes from Lophiomys imhausi, assembly GCA_907164525.1. NCBI lineage: Eukaryota > Metazoa > Chordata > Mammalia > Rodentia > Muridae > Lophiomys > Lophiomys imhausi. The sequence continues at coordinate 1,385,894 of CAJQZJ010033103.1, read as the reverse complement.
TCTGAGAACTGAGTAGTGTTGCATTGTGTACCACAGATCTTTTATCCATTCTTTGGTTGAGGGACATTTGGGTTGTTTCCAGTTTCTAGCTATTACAAATAAAACTGCTATGAACATAGAAGAGATGTCCTTGTGGTTTGGTAAGGAATTTTTTGGATATATACCCAGAAGTGGTATGGCTGGGTCTTGAGCTAGTGCTATTCTAAGTATTTGAAGATATCACCAGACTTATTTCCATAGTGGTTGTGCAAGTTTACACTCCCAACAGCAATGGAGGAGTTTTCCCCTTTCTCCACAGCCTCACCAGCATGTGATGCACTTGAGTTTATGATCTTAGCCATTCTGACAGGTGTGAGATGAAATCTCAGAGTCGACTTGAGTTGCATTTCTCTGATGATTAAAGATATTGAGCATTTCTTCAACTGTCTCTCGGCCATTAGAGATTCCTCCTTTGTGAAATCTTGGTTTAGTTCTGCTCCCCACTTATTGATTGGATTATTTGGTTTCTTTGTGTTTAGTTTATTGAGATCTTTATAAATTAAGGATAGTAGCCCTCTGTAAGATGGAGGATTGGTAAAGATATTTTCCCAGTCTGTAGGTTGCCATTTTGTTCGAATGACAGTTTCCTTTTCCTTACAGAAGCTTTTCAGATTCATGAGGTTCCATTTATTGATTAGAGCCTTAGCTATTGGTGTTCTGTTCAGGAAGTTGTTATCTGTGCCGATGACTTCGAGGCTTTCCCCCACTTTCTCTTCTATGAGATTTAGTTGGGCTTTATGTTAAGGTCTTTTATCCACTTGGACTTAAATTTTGTGCAAGGTGATAAGTATGGGTCAATTTGCTTTATTTTACATCTCTACATTCAGCTACACCAGCACCAATTGTTTAAGATTCTGTCCTTTTTTCCATTGTACAGTTTTGGTCTCTTTGTCAAAAAATAAAGTGAGCATAGGTGTGTGGGTTTATTTGGGTCTTCAATTCGATTCCATTGATCAACTAGGCTATTTCTATACCAGTACCATGCTGTTTATATTAGTATTGCTCTGTTGTACAGCTTGAAATCAGAGATGGTGATACCTCCATATGTTGTTTTATTGCAGGATTTATTTAGCTATTCTGTGTTTTTTGTTATTCCATATGAAGTTGAGAATTGTTCTGTCAAGGTCTGTGAAGAATTGCATTGGTATTTTGATAAGAATTGCATTGAATTTGTATATTACTTTTGGTAGGATGGGCATTTTTATTATGTTGATCCTACCTATCCATGAGCATGGAAGATCTTTCCACCTTCTGATGTCCTCTTCAATTTCTTTTTCAAGGACTTGAAGTTCTTGCTTCTTGTTCAGGTCTTTTATTTGCTTAGTTAGAGTTACCCCGAAGTATTTTATACTTTTTGTGTCTATTGTGCAGGATGTTGTTTTGCTGGTTTCTTTCTCAAACCATTTATCTTTTATATAAGGAAGGGTTTCTGATATTTTTGAATTGATTTTTTTATCCAGCCACCTTGATGAAGGTGTTTTTCAGTTGTAGTAGGTCTGTGGTAGACATTTTGAGGTCACTTATGTATACTATCATATAATCTGAGAATATGGATAATTTACCTCCTTCTTTTCTGATTTCTATCCCCTTGATCTTCTTTAGTTGTCTTACTACTCTAGCTAGAACTTTAAGTACCATTTTAAAGATATATAGGGAGAGTGGGCATCCTTGCATTGTCCCTCATTTTAGAGAAAATGGTTTAAGTTTTTTTCCATTTAATTTGATCCTAGCTACAGGCTTGCTGTATGTTGCCTTTATTATTTCTAGGTTGGTCCTTGTATGATAGCTCTCTCCAGGACTTTTAGCAGGAAGTAGTGGGAAACTTCAACAACCCACTCACAATAATGGACAGGTCTTTGATACAGAAACCAAACAGAGGAATAATGATTCTAACATAGGTCATGAACCAAATGAACCTAACAGATATATAAAGAATGTTTCACACAAACACAAAAGAATTCACCTTCTTTTAAGCACTGCACAGAACCTTCTCCAAAATTGAACATATAGTCAAGAACAAAGCATGCCTCAACACATACAAGAAAATTTAAATCACCCCTGGTATCTTATCAGACCACTATGATATAAAGCTGGACTTCAACAACAACAGAAATAACAGAAAGCCTATATGTTAATGGAAACTGAACAACTCTCTACTGAAAGACTACTGGGTCAGGGAAGAAATAAAGAAAGAAATAAAAGACTTCTTAAAATCCAATGACAATGAAGGCACAACATAACCAAACCTATGAGACACAATGAAAGCAGTGCTATGAGGAAATTTCATAGCACTAAGTGGCTTCAAAAACAAAATTGTGACAGCTGATATTAGCAAATTAACAGCAGAACTGGAAGAACTGGGAAAAGAAAGAGGCAAACACACCCAAGAGTAGCAGAAGGTAAGAAATCATCAAACTTAGGGCTGAAAAAAAAAAAACTAACTAAAAGCAAAAAGAAAAATACACAGTATCAATGAAACCAAGATTTGTTTCTTTGAGAAAATCAACAAAGTAGACAAACTTTAGTCAAATTAACTAAAAGGCAGAAGGAAAAAACCAAATCAACAAAATCAGGAATGAAAAGGGAGAAATAACAACAGACATTGAGGAAATCCAGAAAACCTTTAGGTCCAACTTTAAAAATCCGTACTCTACAAAATTTGAAAACCTAAGCAAAATTGACAACTTTCTTGATAGATTCCACCTACCGAAGTTAAATCAAGATCAGGTTAACAGATTAAATATCCCTATAACCCCTGAGGAAAGAGAAGCCATCATTAAAAGTCCTCCAAACAAAAAAAAAAGGCCAGGGCCAGATGGATTCAGCACAGAATTGAAACTTCAAATTAATTAATTAATTTAGTTATTAGTAAATGTAAACTGTAAGATTAGGCTGGCAGAGTAGCTGGCAGCTTGGCAGAGGAGCAGTGGCCTGGCCCGCATGCCTTAACCAGTTGTCTAACTTATCCTGGAGAAAGAGCCCCGAGACCAAGGGTAGCCTACACCACCTGTAACCTAAACTCTGTTAATTAATATAAGTTGTTATATTAGGTCAGTAGAATTACCAGCAGCTTGGTGGCAGCTTTGCCTGGGCCCCAGGGGAGTCCCAGGAGTCTGGAATTCCAATGGCACAGAACTGCTTGGACTGAGGGCCTATAAGCTGCCTCAGTCTTTTTCCCAATAGTTAAACACACCAAGACCTTTTAATGTTTTAATGCTTAGCCCTTAGCTAAGGGCAGACTCTCAATTAGCTACTCTAACTTAACCCAGATCACCTAATCCTAAACCGCCATTTGCCTGCGATTACCTTCCAGCATTCTCCAGAAGTCTGTCTCCTTCTCTCCGGGCAGAAAAGAGAGAGTCCCTGTGTGTGCCCAGGGTTCCTGTTCTAATCTCAGGAAGTCCCACCTTCCTATACTCTTTCTGCCCAGCTAATTGGACATAGGCAACTTTTATTAACCAATCATGAGAATGCCTCAGAAGGGGCGGTAATCAGATCTCATCATTGAATTTAACCTATGAAAAGCAATGATATTAGACCTTCTCTCAACTCAGAATCCTACCCAACCTACAAGGAAGAGCTAATACCAATATCATTCAAACTCTTCCACAAAATAGAATCAGTAGGAACACTGCCAAACTCATGCTATGAGGCCACGGTCACCCTGATTCCTAAACCAAACAAAGACCCAACAAAAAAAGAGAACTTCAGACTAATTTCCCTCATGAACACAGATGCAAAAATATACAATAAAATACTGGCAAACCGAATCACAGAACACACCAAAAGTATCATACAGGGCATGATACTTTTGAATCAATTAGGCTTCATTCCAGGAATGCAAGGATGTTTCAACATATAAACAAGCTGAAAGGAAAAAAAAACACACACACATGAACATCTCACTAGATGCTGAAAAAGCATTTGACAAAATCCAACACTCTTTCATCCTAAAAGTCCTAGAGAGTACTGGCATACAAGCATACCTAGAAATAGTAAAGGCAATATACAGCAAGTCAGTAGCCAACATAAAATTAAATAGGCAGAAACTTAAAAGATTTTCTCTAACTCAGGGACAAAGCAAGGGTGTCCACTTTCACCATAACTCTTCAACAGAATACTTCAATTTCTTACTAGAGAATAAGACAGCTAAAGGTGATCAAGGGGATACAAATCATTTTGTTTCTAAGCTGTTGATTTCCTGCCTTCTGCTCCTCTTGGAAGGGTTTGCTTCTTTTTTCTCTCCTTTAAAAAAAAAAGATATTTATTTAATAACTCAGGTTACATCTCCATCACAGTGTCTTCTTTCCACCCCTCCAAGTCCTGCCCTCCTACCCTCTACTAGCTATCCTTCCTTCCCACTCCTCAGGAGTGGAGTGTCCCTACATAACAGTCCCCTGGCCCAGTTCAACAGTCATTTGAGGGCCAAGCGCCTTCTCATACACTGGGGGCCTACAGGGCAGCACCACTAGGGAAAAGTGTCTCATTGACAGGAAACAAAGTCTATGTTCATGTTCCCTTTGATGCATTGGTTATAGTATAGTTATCCTGTACTATATGGCTAAAATCCATAAAAGTCAATAGATGCCATGTGCATCCTTCTGAGTCTGGGTTAGCTCACACAGGATGAGCTTCTCTAATTCCATCCATTTGGCTGCAAATTTCATGATTTCATTTTTTCTGAGTCATATTCCATCGTGTAGATATACCACAATATTTTTATCCATTCTTTTTTGAGGGACATCTGGGTTGTTTCCAGTTTCTAGCTATTACAAATAAGGCCTCTGTAAACATAGATGAGGAAATGACCTTGTAATTTGGTGAGGAATCATTTGGATGTATACCCAGAATTGGTATGTCTAGGTCTTGAGGTAGAGCTATTCCAAATTTTCTACGATATTGACAGATTGATTTCCATAGTGGTTGTACAAGCTTGCATTCCCACCAACAATGGAATGGTTTTTCCTTTTTTTCCAATTGAGTTTTTGATTTAACCCATTCTGACAAGTGTGAGATGTAATCTCAGAGTCGTCTTGAGTTGCATTTCTCTGATTAAGGATGCTGAGCATTTCTTCAAGTGTCTCTCAGCCATTAGGGATTCCTCCTTTGTGAATTCTCTGTTTATCTATGTTCCTCATTTTTTATTCGGTTTTTGGTTTCTTGGCATTTAATTTTTTGATTTCTTTGTAAATTTTGGATGTGCCCTCTTTCAGATGTGGGGATGTTGATTTTTTTCCCAATCTGTACATTGCCATTTTGTTCAAATGGCAGTGTCTTTTGCCTTGCAGAAGCTTTTCAATTTCATGAAGTACCATTTATTGATTCTTGGTCATAGAACCTGAGCTGTTGGTGTTCTGTTCAGCAAGTTGTCACCTGTGCTGATGAGTTCGAGGGTTGTACCCATTTTGTCTTCTAATAAATTTAGTGTGTCAGGCCTTATGTTAAAGTCTTTGACCTACTTGTACTTAAGTTTCTGCAAGGTGATAAGTATGGGTCTAACTTCATTCATTGATTCTCTGCATTGTTCTTTTTGTTTCTAAATTGTTGATTTCCGCCTCATGTATGATGATTTCCTGCCTTCTCCTCTTGGGAATATTTGCTTCTTTTTTTTTCAATTTCTTCCAGTTCTGCTCTTAATTTGCTAATATGAGCTGTCACAATTTTATTTTTCAAGGCACTTAGTGGTATGAACTGTCCTAGTATCACTGCATTCATTGTGTCCATAGGTTTTAAATATGTTGTGTCTTCATTTTCGTTGGAGTTTAAGAAGTCTTTTATTTCCTTCTTTATTCCTTACCTGACCCAGTAGTCATCCAGTAGAGAGTTGTTCATTTTCCACGAATGTGTAGGCTTTCTGTTATTTCTGTTGTTGTTAAAGTCCAGCTTTATTTGATGGTGGTCTGATAAGATGCAAGGGGTTATTTCAATTTTCTTGTATCTGTTGAGGCACGCTTTGTATCTGACTATAAGTTCGATTTTGGAGAAGTTCGATGCGGTGCTGAGAAGAAGGTGTATTCTTTTTGTTTGGGTGTAATGTTCTGTTAGGTCCATTTGTGTCATGACCTCTCTTAGTCTCATTATTTCTCTGTTTGGTTTCTGTCTCAATGACCTGTCCATTGTGGTGAGTTGGTTGTTGAAGTCTCCCACTATTAACTAGTGGGGATTGATATGTGTTTTCAGCTTAGAATATTTTCTTTTACAAATGTGGGTGCCCTTGTATTTGGGGCATGGATATTCAGTATTGATATATCATCTGGATGAATTTTTCCTTTAATGATTATGCAGTGACCTTCTCTACCTTTTTTGATTAATTTCAATTGAAAGTCTACTTTATTTGATATTAGGATGACTTTCCCAGCTTTCTTCTTGGGACTGTGTGCTTGGCAAAACTTCTCCCTGCCCTTTCCTATGATGGAGAGTCTATATTTTTTAGTTAAATGTGTTGTATGCAGCAAAATAATGGGTGTTGTTTTAGGTTACATTCTGTAAGCCTGTGTATTTTCATTGGGCAGTTGAGTCCTTTGATGTTGAGGAATATTAATGACCATAAATTATAATTTTGATGTAGATGTTCTTTGTGTGTTTCCTTTGATTTAGCTACAGTGGAGTTTTTTACTTCCTTTGTTTTCTTGGGTTTAGTTATTTTCTCTGGGTTGGAATTTTCTTCCTAGGATAATGTAGCTGTATTTGTGGATAGATACTGTTTAAATTGACTTTGTTGTGGAATATATTGTTTTCTCTATCAGTGTTGATAGAAAATTTTGCTGAGTATAGTACTCTGGGCTGGCACCTATAGTCTGTTAGGGCTTGTAGGATATCTGACCAGGCCCTTTTGGTTTTTAAAGTTTCTGAGGAGAAGTCAGGTGTAATTCTGATGGATCTGCCATTATATGTTATTTGACCTTTTTCTCTTACAGCTTTTAATATTCACCTTTGTTCTGTACATTTGGCGTTTCAATTGTTACGCAGTGAGAGGAATTTGTTTTCTCATCTATTCTATTTGGTGTTCTGTATGTCTCTTGGAATTTTACCAACATCTTTTTCTTTAAGTTTTGGGAGTTTTCTTCTATTATTTTGTTGAAGGTGTTTCCTGTACCTTGGAGTCTGGAGTCTTCTCTTTCATTTATGCCTCTAATCCTTAGGTTCCATCTTTTCATTGAATCCTTGGTTTCTTGGATGTTGTGGGTGAGAACTTTTTTAAAATTTATAATTTTCTTTGATTGTTATACTGATTTTTTCAATCGAGTCTTCCACCCCTGAAATTCTGTCTTCCATCTCTTGTATTCTATTTGTGATACTTATGTCTGTAGTTCCTGTTCTCTTCCCTTGGTTTTCTACCTCCAGGATTGTCTCTGCTTGTGTTTTCTTTATCGCTTACATTTCCAATGTCGTCTTGAACTTTTTCTTTTTTTAGGTTTTATAAGATTGCTGCTCCAATTTGGTTGTATTTGTCTCAAATCTTTCTAATCTTTTATAGCCTTATCTCTTTCCCATTTATGTTTGACTTAGCTTGGAACTTTCCATTACTTTCATCTGTAATGTTTTGGATTCTTTAAATTATTTCATGGGTTTATTTTCCTCTTGTTAGGCCTCTATCATTTCCAAAGTACAGATTTGTCATAACTTTTATGTGTTTCAGCTGTGGTGGGATTGTCAGAGCTTGCTGTACTAGCATAACTGAATTTTGTTGGAGTCATATTTCCCAAAATGTTGCAATTCTGTTCTTTCGGTGGCCTTTAGCCATTTGGCTCTTCTTAGCTGTTTGTTCCTGATGCCTTCTGGGCTAGGTGTCAAGGAGGGAGCATTGCTGTAGAGGCCATATAAGTTGGTGATCTGTAACTCTTCACAGGCTAGATGGGGCCTTGTGTGGGGGATGCTTCTAAGTATGCCTCACAGAGCTCACCCCTTCCTGTTGTCTCCCAATTGGGAACTCAGGTCAGAGATTTGGGTGAGATGTGTCATTCCAGCCTGCAGATTCCTCAGATACAGCTGGTCTTCATAGTGATATCGATGGGGCTTGGTAGGCCACAGACGTTAGAGCTTCAGTTCCCCTACAGATTATGCATCAGGATGGTGATTCTGGTCCTCCCAAGCTGCTCTCATGGTGTTCTCAGGTTCAACTTTCACCTTATATCCAGAAGCACTATAAGCCCATGTCACCGAGGCAGTGAGCAATGGTCTGGGGTTGTTTCACAATTCCAGAGTCTGAGACTCTGTGTTGTAGCCTGGGTACTCAGCTGAGGTGCAAGCCAGGTGCGAGCAGGGTGTTCTGATATGAAATTCACACTCTGTCCACAGTGTAGGGATTTGGGGAAGTTCAGCTGCCTTTTCCTGGCCAGAATTACTATACTCCAGTATAGCCTGCCTACATTGGCCATAACTTCTTGCAGTTTCACTGTACCAAGGGTGTCAGGACTATGGTTGTGGTGATGATCAGAATGTCTCCAACATTTTTGCCGCCATCTTGCTGCCCCCCCCAGTTAATTTATATTTGAAACAGCAAAACTTTATTTTTTTATCTTTCTATTTTGCAATATACTGTATTTATTTATTTATTGAATATATATATATATGTTTATTTATTACTTCAGCTTACATCACCATCATAGTACCCTCTTTCCACCCCTCCCAGTCCCACATTCCCACTCTCTATCCCCTATCCTTTCCAACCCACTCCTACAGAGAGGAGTGTCCCTACATATTAGTACCCTGACCAAGTTCAGCAGTCATATGAGGGCCAAGGGCCTCCTCATACACTGAGGGCATACAAGGCAGCACCACTAGGACAAAGTGTCTCATTGACAGGAAAAAAAAAATTCTATGTTCATGTTCCCTTTGGTGCATTGGTTGTAGTATAGTTATCCTATGCTATAACCGACTATAAGTGAATAGATGCCATGTGCATCCTTCTGGGTCTGGGTTAGCTCACTCAGGATGAGCTTCTCTAGTTCCATTCATTTGGCTGCAAATTGCATGATATCATTGTTTCTGATAGCTGCATAGTATTCCATTATGTAGATGTACCACAGTTTTTTAATCCATTCTTCGGTTGAGGGACATATGGGTTGTTTCCAGTTTCTAGCTATTGCAAATAAGGCTGTTATGAACATAGATGAGGAAGCTTCCTTGTGAATCATTTGGATGTATACCCAAAAATGGTATGGCTGGGTCCCAAGGCAGAGCTATTCCAAGTTTTCTAAGATATCGCCAGACTGACCTGCATAGTGGTTGCAAAATTCTGCACTCCCACCAGCAATGGAGGAGAGTTCTCCTTTCTCCATAACCTCGCCAGCATGTGCTGCAATATGAGTTTTTGATCTTAGCCATTCTGACAAGTGTGAGATGGAATCTCAGAGTTGTCTTGCATTGCATTTCTCTAATGATTAAGGATGCTGAGCATTTCTTCAAGTGTCTCTCATCCATTAGGAATTCCTCCTTTGTGAAATCTCTGTTTAGCTCTCTTCCCCATTTTTTGATTGGATTATTTGGATTCTTGGCATTTAATTTCTTGAGTTTTTGTAAATTGTGGATATCAGCCCTGTCAGTTGTGGGGTTCATGAAGATTTTCCCAATCTGTAGGCTGCCATTTTGTTCAAATGACTGTGTCTTTTGCCTTACAGAAGCTTTTCAGTTTCATGTGGTCCCACTTATTGATTGTTGGTCTTAGATCCTGAGCTATTGGTGTTGTCTTCAGCAAGTTATCACATGTGCCAATGAGTTCGAGGGTTTTCCCCACTTTCTCCTTTAGTAGATTTAGTGTGACCGGGCTTATGTTAAGGTCTTTGATCCACTTGGATTTAAGTTTTGTACAAGGTGATAAGTATGGGTATAATTTCATTCTTTTACAAGTGGACATTCAGTTGGACCAGCAGCATTTGTTGAAGATGCTATCCTTGTTCCATTGTAAGGTTTTGGCTCCTTTGTCAAAAATTAAGTGACCATAGGTGTGTGGGTTCATTTCTGGTTCTTCAATTCGATTCCATTGATGCACTGGTCTGTTTCTATAGCAGTACCATGCTGTTTTTATTACTATTGCTCTGTAGTACAGCTTGAAATATGGGATCATGATACCTCCACATGGTTTTTTGTTTGTTTGATTGTTTGTTTTTATTGTACAGGATTGATTTAGCTATTCTGAGATTTTGTTATTCCATATGAAGATGAGAATTACTTTTTCAGGTCTATAAATAATTGTGTTGGTGTTTTGATAGAAATTGCATTGAATCTGTATATTGCTTTTGGTAGGATGGCCATTTTTATTATGTTGATCCTACCTATTCATGAGCATGGGAGATCTTTCCATCTTCTGATGGCCTCTTCAATTTCTTTCTTCAAGGACTTGAAATTATTGTCATACAGGTCATTCACTTGCTTGTTTACAGTTACCTCAGGTATTTTATACTCTTTGTGGCTATTGTGAAGGGTGGTGTTCCCTAATTTCTTTTTCAGCCCATTTATTTGTTGTATAAAAAGGGCTTCTTATTTTTTGAATTAATTTTGTATCCAGCCACCTTGCTGAAGGTGTTTATCACCTGTAAGAGTTTTCTGGTGGCATTTTTGGGGTTGCTTATGTATACTATCATATCATCTGCAAATAGGAATAATTTGACTTCTTTGATTCCAATTTGTATCCCCTGATCTCCTTTAGCTGTACTACTGCTCTGGCAAGAACTTCAAGTACTATGTTGAAGAAATATGGCAAAAGTGGACCTCCTTGTCTTCTCCCTGAGTATAGAGGAAATGTTTCAAATTTTTCTCCATTTAATTTGATGTTTGCTACTAGTTTCCTGTATATCATCACCTTTATTATTTCTAGGTACGGTACTTGTATGTCTGTTCTACCCAGGACTTTTAGCATGAAGGGGTGTTGGATTTGTCAAATGCTTTTTCAGCATCTAGCGAGATGATCATATGGGTTTTTTTTCTTTCAACTTGTTTATATGGTGAATTACGTTGATGGATATTCGTATGTTGAACCATTCCTGAATTTCTGGGATGAAGCCTAGCTGATCATGGTGTATGATACTTTTGATGTGTTCTTGGATTCAGTTTGCCACTATTTTATTAAGTATTTTTGTATCTATTTCATGAGAGAGATTGGTCTGAAGTTTTCTTTCTCTGTTGGGTCTTTTTGTGGGTTAGTATTCAGGGTGACTGTGGCCTCATAGAATGAGTTTGGCTGTGTCATTTCTGATTCTATTTTGTGGAAGAGTTTGAAGAGTATTGGTATTAGCTCTTCTTTGAAGGTCTGGTAGAATTTTATGCTGAAACCGTCTGTCCCTGGGCTTTTATTTTTTTTTGGGGGGGGGAGGAGATTTTTAATGACTTTCTATTTTATTAGGGGATATAGGGTTGTTTAATCTGTTAACCTGATCTTGATTGACCTTTGGAAGTTGAATTCTATAAAGAAAATTGTCCATTTCACTTAGGTTTACAAATTTGGTGGAGTATAGATTTTTAAAGTAGGACCTAAAGAGTCCCTGTATTTCCTCAATATCTCTTGTTATTTCTCCCTTTTCTTTTCTGATTTTGTTGATTTGGGTTTTTTCCCTCTGCCTTTTAGTTAATTTGGCTAAGGGTTTGTCTATTTTGTTGATTTTCTCGAAGAACCAAGTTGTTGATTTCAGCCCTAAGTTTGGTGATTTCCTGCCTTCTGCTCCTCTTGGCAGTGTTTGCTCCTTTTTTTTTCCCATTTCACCCAGCTTAGCTGTTAATTCACTAATATGAGCTGTCACAATTTTCTTTTTGAAGGCACTTTACTCTGAGGTAACATCTATTTTTGTAACTGAGATGCATTTCTTGTATGCAGCAAAATGCTGGGTTTTGTTTATGGATCTATTCTGTAAGCCTGTGTCTTTTTATTGGGGAGTTGAGTCCATTGATGTTGATGGATATCAATGTCCAAAAGTTGTTATGTTCTATTATACTGGTGTAGGTGGTAGTTGTGTGTTTCTTTTGCTTTAGCTACAGCAGAGTTTTTTGTTTCCTCTGTTTTCTTGGGTGTAGTTATCTTCTGTCAGTTGGCATTTTCCTTCTAGTATCTTCTGTAGGGCTGGATTTGTGGGTAGATACTGTTTAAATTTGATTTGTCATGGAATATCTTGTTTTCTCCATCTATGCTGATAGTGAGTTTAGCTGGGTTTAGTCATCTGGCTGGGCAGCTATGTTCTCTCAGGGCATGTAAGACATCTACCCAGGCCCTTCTTGCTTTTAAAGTTTCTGAGGAGAAGTCAGGTGTATTTCTGATGGGTCTGTCATTATATGTTACTTGACTTTTTCTCTTACAGCTTTTAATATTCTTTCTTTGTTCTGTATATTTGGTGTTTCAATTACTATGTGGTGAGAGGAGTTTCTTTTCTGATCTTATCTGTTTGTTGTTCCTTATGCCTCTTGGAATTTTATTGGCATCTCTCTCTTTGGGAAGTTTTCTTCTATGATTTTGTTGAAGATGTTTCCTGGACCTTGGAGTGGGGAATCTTTTCTTTCCTCTATGCCTATAATTCTTAGGTTCCTTTTTTTCATTGAGTCATTGATTTCTTGGATGTTATGGTGTGAGACCTTTTTTAGCTTTCTCATTTTCTTTGGTTGTTGTACTGATTTCTTCCCTCTAATCTTCCACAACTGTGATCTTGTTTTCCATCTCTTGTATCCTATTTTTGATACTCATGTCTGTATTTTCTGTTCTTTCCCCTTGATTCTTTACTTCCATTCTTATCTCTGTCTGTGTTTACTTTATTGCTTCTACTTCCAATTTCAAGTTTTGAAACAATTTATTTGTTTTATTTGTTTCCTGCTCACATTTTTTTTGTTGCCTTGACTCTTTCCTGTTCAAGTTGAGCCACTTGGATTGGGGATCTCTGATGGTATTCTCCATTGCTTCTGCTCATAAAATTGTGGAATCTTTGAATTCCTTCAGACATTTAAACTCGTCTTGAAAGAACTCTATTACTTTCCAGCATATAGATATGTCATTGTTTTCATGTGATTTAGCAGTGGTGGAGTGGTCAGGGCTTGCTGTACTAGCATAGCTGCATTTTGTTGAAGTCATATTTCCATGACTTTTGTTGGATCTGTTCTTTTGCTGACCTTTAGCCATCTGGTTGTTCTTAGCTGTTTGTTCCTGATGCCTTCTGGGCTAGTGCCAAGAAGGGCGCTTTGGTGTAGAATTCATATAGCTTGGTGATCTCTAGCTTTCCACAGGCTGGATGGGGCCTTGTGTGGATGTTTGTTCCCAGTGTGTCTCCCTGAGCTCACCCCTTCCTGTTTTGTCCCAATTGGAGACTCAGGTCAGGGGTTGGGTGTTTTGTGTTCCTGTAGGTTCCTGGGATCCAACTGGTCTTTGTATAGATGCTGGTGCATATTAGCAGGCAACAAACTATTGGCTGGAGCTGTAGCTCACCTGCAGCTTACTTGTTAGACAGTGTTAGTGGTCCTTTCAAGCTGCTCTCAGGGAGTTCTTAGGATCAATGTACATCTAATAGCCAGAAGCACTGTGAGCTGGTACATCCCACTCCCAAGCAATGAGCAATGGCCTGGGATTCTTTCACTGCTCCTGAGTTAGAGCTCTCTGTGTTGTAGTCTGGGTTTTCAGAGTGTAGTGGCTCTGCTGGTATGCTCATGGTTGTCCAAGCACAGATGCTGTGAACTCTGGAGGTCCTACGTTTGGGGGTTGAGTCTGCCAGCTGGAGTCCTTAAAGGTCCTGATAGGGAGGGAGTACAGTTTCCCCCTGGGAGGTGCTCAGTGTTCATATCTGGTGACTCTGATCATTCAGTGTCTATATTTCCAGTACTGAGTTCTTTGTTGTCCCTGCTGGGCAGGCCCAGAAGGGCTTGCACCTGTCTGTATGGTCCCTAGTACACCTCTGTGCCTCTCGGCCCTAAGCACTAAGCACTTTATTCTGAGTCACTCAGCAGTGCACCCAGGCCAAGACCTCACTGCTCCAGGGGTTGATCTACATATGATGAAGATCTTTTTTTCTCACTGGAAGAGCCAGCATTAGCAAAGGAGTCCAATATTAACCCCACAACCTGTCCAGGGCTTGGACCCCTTGGAGATCCAAGAGCCTTCCAACTTGGCCACCCCCCTTTCTGCGTGGTCTTATCTCACCACTCCTACATCTGTGCTGGATCTCTCTTGTGGATAATGGGAATTGGAGCCACTGTACAAGTCCGGGGACCCTGCAGTGGTGCTGGCAACGGAAACCGCTGCCAGAAGTGTATTCTGCTGTTCTGCTTAGCTGCAGTGTTCTTCCCAGTAACTGCAAATCCAATAGAGGGGCCTGTATGCCCAGCACCCCTCGGGGAAGCCCAAATATGCTTGCATTTGTCAGAAAGCTGCTGTGCTGTGGTCCTGCTGCTGCCCTACAGCTCACAACGTGCTGTGGCCCACAGCCCTAATGGTTCCACTGAGAATATATCTGTTCCCGCAGCTCTGCTAATCTTCCCCTTGGTGTTAGAATGCCTGCGTAAAATCTGGGAGATCAGAAGGCTGGTGAGTAACCCTGTCTGGGGTTCGGAGCTGCTCCCAGGGTATTTGAATGACTCTTACACCACCCCTTTCCTGGTGATGATTCCCATATTCAACGGCTTCTGCAGTTTCTGCTGGTCTATTTTTCTGAGTGTCTGAGAGAGGAGAGTCTTGCCTAGGGACTTTTAATGGTCTCTGAGTCACTGGGTGAAACCCAGTGGGTTCACGCCACTCAGATTATTGCTCAGTGTCTTATGTCTCTGTGGTGTTATAGCTGTTTTACCCATGTTCAAAATGCATCCGTGTGGGCTGCTGCCATCTTGGATCCCCCCGCCAGATTACTTTTCATAAATTTGTTATGTGAATATAAATTTCTACATCTTTAGCTGTAAATATTTAGGAGGAACTATATTCATTTCAATAATTAAATATCATTTAATTTTAGAAGGAGATAAATACAAAATAAGAATAATTAATGTTCTAATATTTCTAAGATGTACAGAAATAATTTTAAAATTATAGTCATATTGATTATTTGTTTTATGACGATTATTACTTATTTAATTGTTTTGGATTTTTAGGTTTTCAAGACAAGTCTTATGTAGAACAGGGTGGACTTAAACTAAGTGTGCATTAAAGAGTAACTGAACTTTTCACTTCCCTTTCTCCACCTCCCAAGTATGTGATTGTAGGTTTTTGCTATGACTTCCTGGCTCTTGCTGGGTTTAATTATTAGCCATAGAGTCTAGACTATTGGAAGGTTAGATAATATCCTTGTTAATTTATCCTATCTCTTGGCATGAAAAAACCCCTTGCACCAACTGCAGACAGACTGCTGTCCAAAAAGGACAAAACTTGGTAGCAGGGAAGTCGACAGCCTAACTCTGCCAAGACAGGGTAGGTAAGTCCTTCATAATCCGGCTCTACAACAAATGTCTGTCAGAGAAACAGGACCCAAAGGCTGAAGACTGATGCAGGAATGTATGGAGAGAAATTGGGATCTGTCCAGGCAGTCATTGGTATGTCCTTTCTTAGTTTTGCAAGCTGCAGGCCCTGTACTTCCTATATAAGCAGATATATTTATCCCTCTCAGGTCTCTGAGGTGGTTGAAGAATAGACTGCTAGAGTCTCATAGTTAAATTTTGAGTTGTTTAGGAATCATGAGGGTGTTATAGATCTAAGAAGATACTCTTAAAAGTGTGTTGCAAGTTAGTATGAATGTTGAGTCAGATATAGACCTTTAAACTCATGGAGATGGTTAGATATTAGAATGTTAAAGTCAGGGGCCAAATATGTATAAACTGGACATTGGGAAGGTATACTGGGCCATTTAACTCTCATAAATGTGGCATACTTATATCTGATGTTTTGTATAATACTTACTGTTATAAGAGAAGGAACCATCTGTTGGACTGAAAGGGGAAACTTCTGGGGGGAAGAGGGTGGAAGGGCGGGATAGGAAGGGGGAATAGGGAGGGGTTTGTGACTGAGATGTAACTTGAAGAAAAAAAAATAAAGTATTTAAAAAAATTATCCCATAATTTCTCTTCTACCTTACACTTATTATCTCTATGTGAGATCTGTATCTTCTGTCATCTGCATGCATAAATCTATTCCTTAACTTTGTCTCTCATTTTGAAAAAGTGTATTTAAAGTCTTTGCAAAAATTAATTAATATATTTACTTCCTTGATAATTCTTTCTATTTTTCATAAAATAGATTTTATTTACATTCTTCTTTTTTACTTTCAAGATTTATAAATGATTTTTACTTTCTGCAATTCCATCTTTGTTCTGGTTATATATTATATAGTTTATCACAGTCTTTAATACCAAATTTCTTCATTTTAAAATGAGTTCTTTAATTCAAAATAAGCATCTAAAATGTCCAAATATGTTATTATGTCTTTTCAAAAAACACAGTTTTATGCTCTTCTATTCATTTTATATTTTGATTTTCTGTTTCATCTTTTTTATCCACTCTTGAAAGAAAAGGGATCAATGCAAACCTAGTATTTGCTGGCAAGGTATAGATTTTTTTTACACTAAGTACTGTAACTATCCAATTGGTTTCTATTAGTATCAGGCCCTTAAACACTGTAGATGATGGAGCTGGTTGATGTAAATTTTAAAAGCCGCTCAATTTTCCAGTCATCAAAGCAAGTCAGCTGACATCCAGGGACCTGAAATTCATTTTGTAGTTACTTAATGTATTCTATTTCTTTGGTAAGAATACAGTGCTAGAGGCCATATTTTCACTGAACCAATTCTGTTTTTCCCTAATAATCCTCACAAGTATAGTCTTGTGCTTCCATCCTTTTAATAATCCATACTTTGAAGAAGCCATACTCACCAAGAAGCAGTCCTTAATACATGGCTTTGCTTCTGGTAGGGATATAAAAAGCCACAACCTCACAAACCCCACAGAAGTCATTAAGTGACACTTCTTCAAGGAACATCACTGAAGAGTCTTACAACTTGTTCATTTAGGTCTGAGGTTGAAATAATTTTCATCCTCCACAGCATTTTCAATAGACAAAATAGGAAGTAATTACATGCTCTATTCCTACATTGGGAGATTCTGACTTTCTGGCAGTGACGTAACTCTTAATGTTTGTATGTCACAGCATTGATTGTTTTAATAGCAATAAATGGAATTTGTGAGGGGTAAATGAAGTCCTCAATGTTTATTGTTGGCATGAGTATAGACATCAGTGTAGCCCCATCAAAGACCCCAGTGTCTGAGACTCATGGGAATGGCAATACAATGCCTGGATCAGGCTCAGGAACATTGTAAAGCTTTCTTGTAGTCTCACAGATGTTCACAGTGTCTCCACAAAATATGGTACACAGTTTTCTTCTCTTATGTGGTTACCTCCTGTGCTGCCCCACAGACAACCCAAATGAAGAGGAGGTAACCAGCCTATTTCTCTATCTATGTACAATAAACTGGCTGCTTGATTCAGAGGTATTACCTAAAAGTCATGAGTTTCTGGGCTGTTGTGGCAGTCTCTCCATCACAGCACACAATCCTCTCCCCCAATCTCAGGGTTTCTGCATTTGATTTTTGTTTTGCTTCTTTTTCCCTGTTAATCCTAGACAGTTTAAAAACAAACCCATGTATGTTGAAGCAAAATGTCATGCTTCATATAGAAATATTAGTATAAATATCATTCCTCAGTTTGAAACTCTGATACTTTTTATACTGCTGGCAATTTTATACATCAAGTTTAGTGTTTATTGCCATTTGTTACATGTATGATGAATGCAGAAGTATGAATGAAGTGAATAAAAATGGTGTAAAAGGAAAGCAGGAAATAGCAAACAGTAATCAGCACTTAGTTTTGCCAATTCAGTGAATTATAAATAATAATATAATTTTACAAAATATTTTAAAAGCAAGACAGAATAAGAGATAGACTTTTGCATTTTTATATAAAATTGTTGAAAGACATTTTATGAAAACTAGAACATTTTAAGTTTAACTCTAATATCAGTTTCATTTTATATGGTATTGTTTGCCTGATAATCAGTATTTTGAAAACAGTAGATATTAATTAAAATTTAGAAGAATTCAAACAACTAAAAACAAAAATGAACCTAAAAATTACATAATAGCATGTCCTACAGTCATCACACAACTGTAGAAAAGAAAAACATATGTAAAAGGGAAATATTAAGAAAAATGAGACCATGAAATAAAAAAATTATTCAAAAAAATGACTGTAAAGTTTCTCCAAACTTTATTAGGCTACAGAAATTAGAATTCTCAGAAAATAGTTACCAGAAAAAAATTATTAACAAAACATAACTATATAATTTTCAATATCCAGAAATCCAAAAATAGGAAAAATAACTTGAAATAAATGAGAGGGAAAATATCCATATAGGGACAAACATAAGTATTGTTTCTAAATTCTTGTTGGAAATTGTGTAAGCAAGAACACAGTGATGTGAAATGCTCTAAATGTTGCAGAAAAAAAAAGCATATAATCTTGTATCCTGTGAATTGTGTTTCAAACCAAGACAGAATGAAATACTTTCTCAAGCTAAATCATAGATACATGTCAGTAGAATCTGATTAAAGCACAGTCTTCAAAAAACCCTGTAGTGTCAAAACTGACAATATGTAGTATAATAAAGTAGCAAAATTAAGTTAAACAAACCAGTAAAGAAATTATGAATAACTTGATAATTCATATTCAAAACAGTAGTGAAATTGTGTTAAATTGAATATGAATGTAAAAATAAATATATTTAATTTTATTATATAATATATCTGATATATAGACAAACACAAATTTAGAGAGATCAGTTTACATAGATGATTTATAGATACAGAGGGAGATGACAGGTAGATTATAGATAGATAGATGGTAGATAGATAGATGGTAGATAGATAGAAGGTAGATAGATAGATAGATGGATGATACAGGACTCAATGCATATATCTGTATCAATCATCTTCCAATCGACCATGCTTTGATATTCAATGACTACCTTCATTCACAATCATGATCATAGTATTTTAATGACACTGGACAATTTTATATATTAATCATGTCACCATTCTCATAAGTGTCCCATTAAAATTGTAACTTTATTCTATTGTGAGTTGCACGTGGTTTGATGAAGGTTTTGTAACAAAACCTTTATGTAGCTAGGTTTATAAAGGTACATCACATATATATTTCTACATTATATAATACTTGGCAACAAAATACATGTCTATAGAACTACTTTTAAAATTTTTGTCATAATCATTATTCTTGAGATACTACTACTTAAAGAAGAATTGTAGCTCTAGAACAACTTTGTGGTGCATCTTAGAAAAGAATTTGTTATCATAAGTTTGAGCTTCCTGGGTGGTAATTTACTAAATACATAACATTTGCATCAATGAGAGTTGGAAGACAATTATATTAAAGATTTTTAATCTTTCTTACTTTTTACCATAATGGTACAATTAAGAAAAGGTAAACATTTTAAATAAGTTACATCATACAATCAATGAATATGATATACTATTCTATTGTGACTCAAAGTCTAAGTAAACTGTAATGTCCAGTTAGTGGAACTCTTACTTCTGTATTTCCAAGATTTTTCCACAAATTAATTCATGTTTAAATATATTATATTTATGCATTTGTTTGATATGTTTGTATGTATGTGTATGATTTTCTGCATGTGTGTTGGGGTAATGTTAAGTATTCTAAATGTTAATTAATTGGTCCTACTTGATGTCTGTTACTTACATTGACTCTGATTGGTTAAATAAGATGCCGAGGCCTGAGATTGGGCAAAGACAGAGAAAGGTGGGACTTCCTGGGATTAGAACAGGAAGCCTAAACTTTAGACAGATATTTAAAGCATTGCAGCCAGTAGCAGGAAGAAGAAGGCATTCCAGCCAGCAGCAGGAAAGAGATGCACACCATAGGTTAGAAAAAAGAGCCTCATTCCACATGGCCAGGAACATCGGCATATCGTGGAGAATGGTAGTCCAAGGGTATGTATGTATATATGGGGTCATATTTGGGTAATAGAATTATGAGCTAGCTTAGATGGGCTAGGATTGCACAATTCAGGCTTAGGCATGTTAAAATCCACATGGTCTCTGTGTGTATTTATTTATAATGGTGGAATAAGGATTAAAGGCTGCCAAACAAATTAACAATAATATAAATACTGGTTAAACAATTTAATTAATTATTTCTACAAGTGGCACCCAATGTAATTTAACTAATTTATTTTCAACACATGTGTGATTATATATAGATATAGATATATACATATATTTTAGGCAAGTATTTAACATAGACCCATCAGTACCATGAGTAAGGGAGACATTACCTACCTAGCATTCATTTTTTTTATTTGTTTTTGTTATTTATTCATTTATGTTTATTTATTACTTCAGTTTACATCTCCATCACAATGCACTTTTTCTACCACTCCCAGTCCCGCCCTCTCAACCTCTACTCACTATCCCTTCCATCTTGTTCCTCTGGAGTGGAGTATCCCTACATATCAGTCCCTCACCCCAGTTCAGCAGTCATATGAGGGCCAAGAGCCTCCTCATACACTGGGGCGCTGCAAGACAGCACCACTAGGGCAAGTATCTCATTGACAGGTAACAAAGTCTATGTTCCTGCTCCTCTTGGTGCATTGGTTGTAGTATAGTTATCCTGTATTATATGGCTAAAGTCCGATTATAGGTAAATACATGCCATGTGCATCGCTCTCAGTCTGGTTAGATCACTCAGGATGAGCTTCTCTAGTTCCATTCATTTGGCCGAAAATTGCATGATTTCATTGTTTCTGATGGCTGAGTAGTATTCCTTTGTGTAGATGTACCACAGTTTTTTTTTTTTTTTTTTTTTTTATCCATTCCTCAGTTGAGGGATATCTGGGTTGTTTCCAGTTTCTAGCTATTACAAATAAAGCTGCTATGAACATAGATGAAGAAACTTCCTTGTGGTTTGTGAGGAATCATTTGGATGTAAACTCAGAAGTGGTATGACTAGGACTTGAGGTAGAGCTATTCCAAGTTTTCTAAGATATCACCAGACTGACATCCATAGTGGTTTTATAAGCATGCATTACCATCAGCAATGGAGGAGTGTTCCTCTTTCTCTACAACCTCACCAACATGTGCTGTCACATGAGCTTTTGATCTTAGCCATTCTGACAGGTGTGAGATAGAATCTCAGAGTCATCTTGAGTTGCATTTCTCTGATGATTAAGGCTGTTGAGCATTTATTCCAGTTTTTCTCAGACATTAGGGATTCCTCTTTTGTGAATTCTCTTCTTACATCTGTTCCCCATTTTTTGGTTGTGTTATTTGGTTTCTTGGCATTTAATTTCTTGAGTTCTTTGTAAATTATGCATATTAGCCCTCTGCCAGATGTGAGGTTGGTGAAGAACTTTTCCCAATCTGTAGGTTGCCGTTTTATTCAAATGACAGTGTCTTTTGCCTGACAGAAGCTTTTCAATTTCACGAAGTCACATCTTGGTATTAGATCCTGAGCTGTTGGTGTTCTCTTCAGCAAGTTGTCACCTGTGCCAATGAGTTTGAGAGTTTTCCCCACTTTCTCTTCTAATAGATTTAGTGTGTCAGGCCTTATATTAAGGTCTTTTGTCCACTCGGACTTTTGTAGAAAGTGATAAGTATGATAAGTATGGGTCTAATTTCATTCTTTTGCATGTTGACATCCAGTTAGAATAGCACCATTTTTTTTATAAGTACTTTATTTTTTTTTCAAGTTACATCTCAGTCGCAAACCCTTCCCTATTCCCCCTTCCTGTCCCACCTTTCCACCCTCTCCCCCCCCCCAACAGCTTCTCTTTTCATTCCAACAAATGGTTCTTTCTCTTATAACAGTAAATTCTATACAAAACAGCAGAATTAAATATGCCACATTTATGAGAGTTAAATGGCCCAGTATACCTTCCCAATGTCCAGTTCATACCTATTTGGCCCCTGACTTTAACCTTCTACCTTCTAACCATCTTCATGAGTTTAAAGTTCAATACCTGACTTAGTTTTCATACTAACTTGCATCACTATTATAACCATCTTCTTAGATCTATAACACCCTCTTGATTCCTAAACAACTCAAAATTTAGCTATGAGACTCAAGCTGTCTATTCTTCAACCACCTCAGAGAGCTGAGAATGATAAATATATCTGATTATATAGGAAATGCAGGTCCTGCAGCTTCCAATACTAAGAAATGACAAACCAGTGACTACCTGGACAGTTCCCATTTTCTCTCCATACATTCCAGCATTTCAGCCTTTTGGTCCTGTTTCTCTGACAGACATTTATTGTAGAGCAGGGATTATGAAGGACTAACCTACCCTGTCTTGGCAGAGCTAGGCTGTCGACTTCCCTGAGAATAGCACCATTTTTTTGAAGATGCTGTTCTTTTCCATTGTACAGTTTTGGCTTCCTTGTCAAAAATTAAGTGACCATAAGCATGTAGGGACATTTCTGGGTCTTCAATTAATTCCATTGATACACTGGTCTGTTTCTATACCAGTACCTTGCTGAAGGTGTTTATCAGCTGTAAACATTCTCTGGTGGAATTTTGGGGGTTGCTTATGTATAGTATCATATCATCTGCAAATAGTGATAGTTTGACTTCTTCATTTTCAATTTGTATCCCCTTGATCTCCTTTAGTTGTGTTATTGCTCCTGCAAGACCTTCAAATACTATGTTGAAGAGATATGGTGAAAGTGGGCATCATTGCCTTGTTCCTGAGTTAAGAGAAAATTCTTTAAATTTCTCTCCATTTAATTTGATGCTGGTTTCTGGCTTGCTGTATATCAACTTTATTATTTGTAGGTATGGTCCTTGTATTCCCATTCTCTCCAGACTTTTAGCATGGAGTTGTGTTGTATTATGTAAAATGTTTTTTTTTTCAGCATCTAGCCAGATGATCATGTGGCTTTTTTCTTTCAGCTTGATTTTATGGTGAATTGCATTGACAGATTTTCATATGTTGAGCCACGCTTGCACTCCTGGAATGAAGCCTATTTAATCATGGTGTATGATACTTTTGATGTGTTCTTGGATTCGGTTTGCCAGTATTTTATTAAGTATTTTTGTGTCTATGTTCTTGAAGGAAATTGGTCTGAAATTTTCTTTCTTTGTTGGGTCTTTGTGTGGTTTAGGAATCAGGGTGACTGTGGCCTCAGAATGAGTTTGGCAGTGTTTCTTCTGAATCTATTTTGTGGAAGATTTTGAAGAGTATTGGTATTAGCTCTTCCTTGAATGTCAGGTAGAATTCTGTGCTAAACCATCTGGCCCTGGGCTTTTTTTTGGTTGGGATATTTTTAATGCCTGTTTCTATTTCCTTAGGGGTCATAGGGCTGTTTAATCTGATCTTGGTTTAGCTTCAGAAGCTGGAATCTATCAACAAAATTGTCTATTTCACTTAGGTTTTCAAATTTGGCGGAGTACACAGATTTTATAACAGGACTAAAGATTTTCTGTATTTCTTCAATGTCTGTTGTTATTTCCCCCTTTTCATTTCTGATTTTGTTGATTTAGGTTTTTTCCCTGAGCCTTTTAGTTAATTTGGTTAAGGGTTTGCCTATTTTGTTGATTTTTTTCAAGGAACCAACACTTGGTTTCATTGATTCTTTGTATTGTTCTTTTTGTTTCTAAGTTGTTGATTTCAGCCCTCACCCTCAGTTTACTGATTTCCTGTCTTCTTCTTCTTCTTCTTCTTCTTCTTCTTCTTCTTCTTCTTCTTC
>CAJQZJ010033103.1:1320069-1362117 GCA_907164525.1 Lophiomys imhausi | reverse complement strand
TCTTCTTCTTCTTCTTCTTCTTCTTCTTCTTCTTCTTCTTCTTCTTCTTCTTCTTCTTCCTCTTCATCTTTTCCAAGTTCTTCCAGTTCAGCTGTTAATTTGCTAATATGAGCTGGCTCAATTTTCTTTCTGAAGGCACTTAGTGTTTTAAATTTTCCTCACAGTAGTGCTTTCATTGTGTCCCATAGGTTTGGGTATATTGTGCCTTCATTTTCATTGAATTTTAAGAAGTCTTTGATTTCCTTCTTTATTTCTTCCCTGACCCAGTAGCAATTCAGCAGAGAGTTGTTCAGTTTCCATGAATGTATAAGCTTTTTATGATTGCTGTAGTTGTTGAGATCCAGCTTTATTCTATGGTGTTTTGATAAGATACAATGTGGAATTATATGGTCAATG
Organism: Lophiomys imhausi; assembly: GCA_907164525.1. Taxonomy (NCBI): domain Eukaryota; kingdom Metazoa; phylum Chordata; class Mammalia; order Rodentia; family Muridae; genus Lophiomys; species Lophiomys imhausi. The sequence goes on along the minus strand of CAJQZJ010033103.1, from coordinate 1,361,721 downwards.
TTGGAGGCAGTTCCATGCAGTGCTGAAAAGAAGGTGTTAACTTTTTTGTTTGGGTGAAAAGTTCTGTAGATATCTGTTAGGTCCATTTGGTTCATGACCTCTGTTAGGCTCATTATTTCTCTGTTTGGTTTCTATCTCAGTGATCTGTCCATTGTTTTGACTGAGTTGTTGATGTCTCCCACTACTAATGTGTGGGGATCAATGTGAGTTTTTAGCTTTAGAAAAGTTTCTGTTATAAATGTGGGTTCTATTGTATTTGAGGTATAGATATTCAGTATTGAGATGTCATCTTGACAAATTTTTCCTTAATGAGTATGCATTGCCCTTCCCTATCTTTTTTGATTGACATCAGTTGAAAACCTATTTTATTTGATATTAGGATAGGTACTCCAGCTTGCTTCCTTGGTCCATTTCCTTGGAAAACCTTTTCCCAGCCCTTTACTCTGAGGTAGAGTCTATCTTTGTAGTGAGATTCATTTCTTGTATGCAGCAAAATGTTGAATATTGTTTACCGATCCATACTGTAAGTCTGTGTCCTTTTAGTGGGACATTGAGTTGAGTCCATTAATGATGATGAATATTAAAGACCAAAGGTTGTTATTTCCTGTTATTTTGATGTAGGTGGTGTGTGTGTGTGTGTGTGTGTGTGTGTGTGTGTGTTTTTTTTTTTTTGGTTTAGCTGCAGTGGAGTTTTTTTCTTCCTCTACTTTCTTGGTTGTAGTTATCTTCTCTGGCTTAGAATTTTCCTTCCAGGATCTTCTATAGGACTGGATTTGTGGGTAGATACTGTTTAAATTTTATTTTTTCATGGAATAGCTTGTTTTCTCCATCTATGTTGTTAGAGAGTTTTGCTGGATATAGTAGTCTTGCTGGGCACCTATGTTCTCTTAGGGCTTGTAGGACATGTGCCCTTCTGGCATTTAAAGTTTCTGAGGAGAAGTCAGGTATAATTCTGATGGGTCTGCCATTATATGTTACTTGACCTTTTTCTCTTACTGCTGCTAATATTCTTTCTTTGTTCTGTATATTTGGAGTTTCAATTATTATATGGTGAGAGGAATTTCTTTTGTGGCTGTTCTGTTTAATGTTCTGTATGCCTCTTAGAATTTTATTAGCATATCTTTCTTAGGTTTCAGAACTTTTCTTCTATGATTTTGTTGAAGATGCTTCCTGGACCTTGTATTTGGGAGTCTTCTCTTTCCTCTATGCCAATAATCCTTAAGTTCTATCTTTTCATTGAGTCCTTGATCTCTTAGATGTTGTGGGTGAGAACTTTCTTAGATTTCTCATTTTCTTTGGTTGTTGTGCAGATTTCTTCAACTGATTCTTCCACACCTGTGATTCTGTCTTCCATCTCTTGTATCCTATTTTTGATACTAATATCTGTACTTTCTCTTCTCTCCCCTTGTTTTTTCCACCTCCAGGATTATCTCTGCTTGTGTTTTCTTTATTGCTTCCACTTCCAATTACAAGTCTTGAAGAATTTTATTCACTTTAGAAGTTTTCTGCTCCAATTTACCTGTTTGTCTGCAAATCTTTCAAATCTTTTAAATCTTTAATTGCCTTGTCGCTTTCTAGTTCATGTTGAGCCGCATTGACTTGGAGGTCTCTAATTGTAATCTCCATTGATTTTGTTTGTAAAAGTGAGGAATCTCTAAATTCTTTCAGAGATTTAATTTCTTCTTGTAAGGACTCTATCACTTTTCAAAGTATAGATTTGTCATCATTTTCATGTGTTTCATGTGGTGGGATGGTCAGGACTTGCTGTCCTTGCCTAGCTGCATTTTGTTGGAGTCATATTTCCCTGATTTTTGTCAGATGTGTTCTTTCTCTGACCTTTTGCCATTTGGTTTTTCCTAGCTGTTTGTTCCTAGTGCCTTCTGGGCTTGGTGCCAAGAAGGGCACTTTGGTGTAGAGGCCATACAGCTTGGTGATCTGTAGCTCTCCACAGGATGGATGGGGCCTTGTGTGGAGGTTGGTTCTTAGTGTTTCTTCCAGAGCTCACCCCTTCCTGTTGTGTCCCAATTGGGATCTCAGGGAGAGGTTGTGGTGGGATTTGTTTATCCTGCTTGCAGGTTCCTGAGATCCAACTGGTCTTCAGAGCGATGTTGGTGCAGGTCAGCAGGCCACAGACTGTTGACTGTAGCTGTAGCTCCCCTGCAGCTTACATGTTGCGACCGTGATTGTGGTCCTCCCAAGCTGCTCTCAGGGGATTCTCAGGTTTAACTTGCATCTTATAGCCAGAAGCACTGTGATCTGGTACAGCTCAAGTCACCCAGGCAATAAGCAATGGTCCAAGGTTGTTTCACTGCTCCTGAGTCAGAGCTCTCTGTGTTGTAGCCTGGGTATTCAGCTGAGGGGGAAAGCAGGTTCAGTCAGTAGATCTGATGTGGAATTCACACCCTGCACACACTATTTGGATTTAGAAATGCTCAGCTGCCTTTTCCCAGACAGAATCACTGTGCTCCAGTGTAGCTTGCTTGTACCGACATGACTTCTGGCAGTTTCCCTGTAGCAAGGGTATTAAGACTGTGGTTGTGGTCCTTCCATGCTCTTCTCTGAGGGATTTCAGGATCAACCTGTGCCTCTCAGTCAGAAGTTCTTTGGGTCAGAGGAGTCCACCTGCTCAGGCCCTATGCATTAGTTCAGAACTGCTTTACTGCTCCAGACTGAGATCTAGATGCTGTAATCTGAGGCAGTAGACTGAGAGCCCTTCCAAAGTGGGTGTGGGGAGTGAGTTCACAACTCGATTCCAGTAATTGGGCTGGAGGTGGTGGTGGTGGGGTACCTCTCTTTCAGAAGTTCTGTGGTCGGGTACCCCCTGACCCCTCAGGTAGCACATCCAAGTCCAGGACTATTTCACTGCTCTGGGTGTAGATCTAAATGAACTAGACTAAGGCTCTAGACTGAGTGCCCTGCTGAAGTAAGCATGAGCAGAGAGTTCACAGTATTGATTTCACTCAGCCAATCTCAGTGCCTTTTCCCTGTCTGGGTTGCAGTGCTCCAGAGCAGCCTGCCTGGGTAGGCAGGTGCTTCCATCAGACCTCCTGTAGCTACGATGTCCATGTTGTGACTATGGACCTCCCAATCAACTTTCACATGAGTCTTAGAGCCAGTCTGTACCTCTCAGTTTGAAACTCTCCTTCTGTGCTCTGCTGCAGAGCTGAGAGCCCTGTCTAGCGGCCAGGCAGAGGAGGGTGAAACAGGTAGATCCAATATGGAGATCATTCACTGAGTCCCTGCCTATATTGCAGGTTTCCAAAGCCACCTGCCTGGGTTGGCAAGGGCTTCCACAAGATTCCCTGTTGTATGGGGTGGGGGACTGGGAAGGGGATCCAATTTGTATTCTATATCCTACCCACAGTGTGCTTGGGCTCAGGGGAGCTAGGCACCTGCCACCTGGATCCCGCTGTTACTGGTCAGCCAGACACCACCATACTGAATATCTCAGGGAGAGTCCCTCTGTCTTATCATGTAGGTTCTCTGCTGGTATGCTCCTGGGTGTCCAAGCCTAGGCCCTGCACAGATGTTGCAGACTCAGGAGGTCCTATGTTTGGAGATTGAAACTGCCATCTGGAGTCCTGAAAGGAACTGATATGCCTTCTCTTCCACTGTGGCTGAGAGGAAATGCAATTTCCTGGAGGGAAGTGCTCTGTGTCCTTGTCTGGTGACTCTGATCGTCCAGTGTATATATTTACAGTACTGAGTTCTTTGTTGTTCCTAGCTTTGCTGGGCAAGCCCAGATAGGCTTGAGCCTCACAAACTGCCATTAAGCAGAAGTTTATCTCTGCTGTTGTCAAATTGGTCTTCTGATGATCAAAATGTGTCCTACTTGATCGCTGCCATCTTGTCCCTCCAGCATTCTTTTATTTTTTAATTACATTTATTTATTACTTCAAGTTACATCTCCATCACAGCCCCTACCTCCACCCTTCTCAGTCCTAACCTCCTACTTTCTTTCCCTGCTTACAATTATCTTACTCTTCTAGTGTGGGTTGTCCCCACATCTCAGCCCCCCCTCAGTTCATCAGTCATATGAGGGCTAAGTGTTTACTCTTTCCCTGGGGGTCTACATGGCAGCTCAACTAGGGCACAGTGTCCCACTAACAGGTATCAAAGCTCATGTTCATGTTCCTTTCAATATGTTAGTTGTATGATAGTTATCCTGTCCTATATGACTAAAATCCAGTTAGAAGTGAATATATGCCATGTGTATCTGAGTCTGGATTACCTCACTCAGGATGATATTTTTCAGTTCCATTTATTTGCTTTCAAATTGCATAATTTACTTTTTTAATGGATGAATAGCATTCCATTGTGTAAATGTACCACAGTTTTTTTAATCCATTTTTTTGGTTAAGGGATATCTGGGTTATTTCCAATTTCTATTACAAATGAAGCTGCTATGAACATAGTTGAGAAGATATCTTTGGCTTGCTAGCTGGGTGTGTAGAATATTTTTGTGCTCCTCTTATGGACTTTGCTGAGTGAATCTGTGATGTTGAAGAAATAGAAATGCTTCTACAGTCCACGCTGTGAATAAATTTGGACATATAAATGCAACTATTTTCATTTAGTTTAATAATAGTTCTGCCTCTAATAAATACAGGCAGGATCTTAAACTTATTTTTAGGTGTAGGCTTTTTAAATGATGCCTGAACTGCTTTGAGTAAGAAATTCAGCAGGAAAGACTGAAAGCTAACTCTTGAAGTCGAATGGCCCAATTTTTATTTGTCTCCTAGTTTAGGGGAGATTATCCAATCTGGATCCCTTTTCTTTTCTTTTTTATTATGTTTATTTATTACTTCAAGCTATACCTCCATCACAGCCCGATCCCTTCAGCCCTTTCCCACCTATCCTACTCCTCTGAAGTGGGGTGCCCCTATATATTAGCTTCCTTCAGTTCTTCAGGCATATGAGGCCTAAGAGCTTCCTCTTACACTGGGAGAGTACATGGAAGCTCCACTAAGGCAAAGTGTCCCACTAACTGGTAACAAAGTCTATGTACCTATTTCTTTTGATCTGTTAGTTGTAGGGTAGTTATCCTGTACTATGTGGCCTTTTTAAGGATTATGTATAAAATGGAATTCATTTTAATTGGATTTTTTAAGACTAAAAATTCCTCTAACATCTGAGAAGTAGGGTGGAAATTTATTTGAAGAGAAATTTGGATTATTTGAAAATGTTTGCTGTAAAACTGCCGATGGGTAAAGTTAATTGATATAGTTCTTTACAAAAGAGAAAAGAAAGGTGCAACAAACACCATAAGAAATATAAAAATTTAAGATATAAACAAAACAAATAAAACAATAGAGACAAATGAACTGGAGGCATGATAGACATTAAACCAGCCATACCAATGAGAGCTTATGACACTGACAGAGAAATAAAGCTAATACAGAGATTGTCAATAAAGATGAGACCCAACTACAGGAATACAAGCAATTCCATTTCAACACAAAAGACATATAGGCAAAAATTAATGAGTAGAGAAGTAATTAATTCTCCTTCCAAAAGAGAAAAAAAAAAGAAAAAGAAAGTGGAGGAATGTGGAAGTAGCTACAGTTATTTTAGACAGAGGTGTTAGTTTTCCACACAAGCACAATAATAAGCATTACATAGTATTGAAATATATGAGATAAAATTGGATATATCAACACGAAATTCTATAAAAATTCATAATTAAATTTGGAGATTTAATATTCATTTGTCAGTGATGTTTTTCAGAGCCAATGAGAGGAAAATTAATGTGAATATAATTGAACTCAAAAACATGATGCCTCAACTACATTTATTTGACTTATAAAGACTTAGTCAAATATACAATCTATTCAAGCTTACATATAGTTACAATAAAATAACCATCATTTGGAACTATAAACCTTAATATATTTAAGGTCATACACATTAAGGAGAGTCTAGAACTCAATAGTAAAGTGTTTGTTTCATGTTCATTCATAAAACCCTGTGGTCAAGCTCTATAAGCACATCCCTAAAATTATTAGAATATTAACCATTAAAATTAAAATTATACAAAACAGGTAACCTTCTCTGACATTAAATTTGAATTAATCTGTAATTAAAATTTAAATTGATAACAGAAAGGAAATTGTACATTATCTTAAACTCAAGATTAAGTAATATGATTGCAAATAATACATGAGATAAAAAAGAAATCTGAAATGTAAAATTAAACATAGTAAGTGAAGGTGTTAACAAATAATTTTCAAAAAAATCTAGGGAGTATAAAGAGAAACTTTATGAGGCAAATTAAAATATTGAATTTTTATATAAAAATCTATCCAAAATAATTTAAGCTTTCACTCTGAGAAACCATGATATCACCAAAATAAATATCATTAGTTTTAAATGTCTTTAAAAGAAGAAGGGGAGGGAAGAATATGAGCAGAGGTTAGGACTGGGAGGGGAGGAGGGATGAAGACTGCAATTGGGATGTAAAGTGAATAAATTAAAGAGAAAAAAAGGCAGTTGACATTTGAAATAAAATAAAATTATCATTAACTGATACTGGTTTTTTCCTCATTGCTAGAATAGCTCAGAATCTCTTCTTTTCTGTATTTCTATTCTATCACCATTTCATCTTTTACCCATAATTTCCTACAATTGCTATCTTATATTTTAGCTTCGTTTCTTCAACCCCTTCCTTTTATTGCATATTAGTCCATATTGCAGTAGTACATATACAATAGGTACTGATATCAATTATCTTTATTACTTGTTAAATCTTTATATTAGACAATAAAAATTCTATGTTATATCTATCATATGTTCATTGACTATGTCAGTATTTTAAGTATTTTAATAATTGAGTTTTCTTTATTTGTTGTAAGTACTGTGGTTTGTTTTCTCATACCTACATGTTAGAATTAAAGACGATCAAGACATCAATTAAAGTCTACTCACTAAGAATATTCTTACATATGATGATGAAAGATAACACTAATACAGGTGTACAAAATTTCATCTTCTGTTTAAAAGTGTATTTTTATGTTTTTGTTGGTTGTTTTGGATATAGGATTTCTGTGTGTGCATTTGTGCTTTTGTATACATTTGAAAGGAAAATATGAAAATGACGGTAAGACGGTATAAAACTATTTGATTACTTCTTGGGACTTTAAATATGCTCTATATTTTTGACTGATAAAATAACTGGTCTTCCTCACATAGGTAAATGATCTCAAAGTTCCATGGAAGGGGGGTAAATGAAGAGACATTGCATAGGTTCATGAAGTATTGTTGATGATTTTAATATGTGTGTATAGTATGATATGTTTGTTTCTAATATATATATAGTGGTGAAGGACATACATATGTGGCACAAGGAAATGGGTAGGGCAGAGGTCAACATTGGTTACTATACCATGAACACTTCAGGATATCTGTCTCCATCTCTCAGATCACCATAAGCATGCTGAGATTACAGATGGGCAATACTGCACTGTTTTTTGCTGGCATTCTTGGGATCTCTTCTTCATATACTTGCCTTTCAAGATGTTTGACCATTGAAGTCTTTCCTTACCTCATGCCAAGCTTTTAATTTTTTTCACTGGACTGAATGAATAGGTTTTCCCAGAATCCAATGAGGGGCTGAAAATTCACAAAACATACATGAGACTAAAAGGGGAGACACTTAAATAAATTTGAAACTTTTAGTTGATTTTTTTACACATAAATTTAATCATAATTTGCATCAAATTTAATCTGTTATCTGAGCAGCGACTGTGTAGCATGCATCTGGTTAATATATTTGGTCATTATCAGAAACTAAATTTGGTAAGAAGCTAGGCACATTGCAAATGGGAAAGTGTTTAGTGTATTAGTAAGTTGAAAGAAATGTGTATGAACTTTTATAAACATCCTTAGAACTATTTGTCTCTATTTAGTCTCTCACTTGCTTTGGCTTTCCATATTTTCTCTTCAACTTATTTGTCTTTTTCATTTTTCCATTTTCCCTTTCATGTTTCCCCCTTTCATTTTCATGGTACCTGTCTTCTACTGACCCCTTCACCAGAGCTCCCTCTCTTTACACCTCAACACCCATGTTTACATTCCTTTTCTTTGAGTTCTCTAGGTTTTAAAATCTCATCTAATGACTCAGATTGAGAAAAAAAAATTAAGAAAGAACTTGTGGAATTTTCTTTTCTGGGCCTGGATTACCTCACTTGTGTAATAGTTTCCAGTTCTATCTATTCACCTACAAATATCACTATTTCATTTTTTTATTGTTGCAGCAGAAAAGAATTCCATTCTTTACATATACTACTTTTTCATCATATATTCATCAGTTAAATAAAATGTAAGTTATTTTCATCCACTAAATATTGTAAGCAGAACAGCAATGGGATGGTTGTGCAAGCATCTGTGAAAAAGATGTGTAGTTCTTTTGGAAAGCTAGATCATCTGGTTAATCTACTATAGCTTTTTAAACAACTTTTTTTTTAGCAGTTTTATATTATGTATGTATTTCAGTATTTTATTTATGTTTTATTTACAACATGAGTGTGTTGTATTTTACAAAATAATTGGATTTCCTGCAAGTACATATGTGTACCACATGCATGTTACTACCCATGGAGACCAGAAGAGTATATCAAATCTGACCCCTGGAGGTTGTTCAGACCCACACGGATTCTGGGAAAAACAACAACTCTGGTTCTCTAACAGTAAGTGCTCTTAGCATGTGTGACATCTCACTGAACCCTACGTTTACTTTTTGGAGTGTTTTCCATACATTTTTCAATACTGACTGCTTGAGTGACTAATTCTACTAACAAAAAATAAGTATTTCCCTTTCCCCAAGTCCTTACCAACAACTGAATTCCACTGTAGACATTCTCATTTGAATAATATGCTATTTCAAAGTAGTTTTAGTTTCATTTTCCATAATTGTTCAGATTTTTTTATCTTTTAAAGACATTTGTTATCATTTAAAACATTTATTTTGAAAATGTTGTGGTCAGATACATTGCCTATGTTTTTCAACATTTACTTATTTCTTCAAATTATATCTCAACCATAGTCCCTCCTTTCACCCCCTCCTGGTCCCATCCTCCACCCTCTTCCTCCTCACCCTCCTATCTGTTTTTGTTGTTGTTGTTTATTAATTTAAGGTGTATCTTTTCCCAACAACTCCCCCTTTTATTCAAATCAAAGGCTCTATTTCTTATAACAATAATTACAATACAAAAAATAAGAATTAGGCCACAATTATTAAAATCATAAGGTGTAATATACATTCCCAATGTGCAGTCCATACGTATTTGGCAACTGATATTAATATTCTATTGTCTTTCTTGATTAGTTTAAAGTTCTATACATAACTCAGTTTCCATCCTAACTTGCATTACCAACCTAAAAACATGTTAGACCCAGAACATCCTTTTAATTCCTAAACAACTTAAAATTTACCTGTGAGACTATAACTCTCTAGTCTTCAGCCACATCAGAGACCTGAGAAGAATAAATATATCTGAATATACAAGAAGTCCATAGCCTGTGTTAGTCATGTGTTTTCTTGAATCTTTGGTTCAGTTTTTTTTCTTTAGTTATTGTATTCTGGGTATTATCCTCTACTAGACATGTAGTTGCAGGCTTCTTTTCATTCAACCCATTGTCATTTAACTCTCTTAATTATTATATCTTGTCTTATAAAAGAGTAAATGGTCTCTATTTGAGGACATTTTTAACATTAAAACTAATGTTCTATGTAGGAAGTAATGGTCTATTTATTCTTATTAGTTCAACTTGGCTGAAGTGCTTTCTCAAATAATATATAATTCTATTATTTACTTTTATCTACTTTTTGCTATTGAGCTTGAAGTGGAAAAAAGGGGGATTTCTTCTTTCCCAAGTGTTATGCAATCAATATCTTGTATGATAAGCCTTTACTTGAATTGTTAATCAGAGGTCTTCCTAAAGAATATGGGCTATTGTCATTGACCACTGATATTATTTGCTTTAAGAATCTGAAACTAAGACCATATTGTGGAAGTTACCACAGCATTTGGAAACAAGAATTGGAAGAGTTAAAAAATGGAACTAATCTGGAAGTCTATTCCCTAAAGTCAGGTTCTTATAGTATCTAAAGTTGCTATTCAGCATGACAGGCAAGACAAAGCATGGATAGGTATTCCCAGATGTAAATCCTATGAACCACAGAATGGCTGGGCCCGAAAATTAAAATATCCACAATTGTGCAGCCAGAACATTTAACTTGTGGATAACCAAACGTTGTCTGTTTAGACTTTGGATGAATAGTGTATATATAGCTAAATTACAATTTGTGAAATTCTCAAAGAATTAATAAGGATTTTTAAAGGAAAAGAGTTAAATACCATTCAATACAAGGTCGAATTGCAATAATATTTTGAACTATTACTCGTGAAGGTGTTATAAAACAATAAAATAATTATTCATTCCAGTTAGAACATACTTGATAATTTATATTCTACTGTTGATGTTTATTATACTGTTTTAAATTTAATACAACATGTAAATAATTTTGAATTAATCTCATAACCTTAAGATTACTGCCTGTTGGTGAAAATCAAAATCACTTTAATTCTAAAGTATATTTTTAATCCATTTGATTTTATAGTAAATTTCAGTATTATCCTAGAGTATGTAACATTAGAATATTTTTGAAACTTTAATTTGTTTCTATTTTTGAGAAAATAATATCCAAAAATAATGTCTTCATTAGTAATTCATTCAATGTTTATGACCTTTTCCCTGGAAAAATAAATATAACATTCTTTATTCAGCAGCTGAAACTTGATGAAAAACTAAAATGGAACCAATGTTGTTTATGTGAAATACCATTCTCACAGCTGGCAAGTGTCAGAATATTATCTCTTGGAACTGATGTAATTTTCTTTAAAACTGGAGAAAATCTGTATCTATTGCTAATTCTCATTTGTCTGATTTTTAAGTATTTTACTGACAATCACATGTGTAAATATATTCATATTCATATCCCCATACAAGTTCAAAAACCTTCAAATTATACTTTAAGTTTGAAATATTACCTACCATAACTAATAATGAAAAAATCACAAAAAATCTTTTGGGAACTTAATTTCTTTAAAAGGCAATACACTCACAGATGAGATAAGATGTGGTAAAGTAGAAATATGATTTTGCAAAACCTTGACATAAGTCAAGTATTCTTTGGAAAATGTAGTTTTCATACAAATTTATATATCTGTACCAATAGGGTCTGGAAACCATAATACAGAAATAAAATAATAATGCCATTATTTATGTTTCTATGAGTTCTCCATCCATGAACTAACTGATTCTAGATTGACAAGTGGAAGAATTAAATTTGTACTAAATATGTACAGAGATTTTTGCCGTTTTAATTCCTTAAACGATACAACACAACTATGTGTATAGTTTTGTTTATTTGTAGTATTTTTTATTATACCTGTTATATCTTATAAAAATAACTTAAAGAACATGAGAGGACTTCCCAGGTTGTAAACATCCAAAGCATACAATTTCATATTGAAAATGTAGCATCATCAAAGAGACAATTGTAATTTGTTTTCCAGAGATTTTTCTCATGAGCAGATTCATAAGATGAATGTAGTTATGTGGTAGTTAGAATCTCCTATCAGGTAATGTTTTACCTGATTTCAGGCCAAGAAACCCAACTTATTTAAGTATTTTACATTTAGAACAAGGTTCCTGTAGATAAAAGATATACCATGTCCTTAAAGAGTTTAGATAGCACTTACAAGTGGTAAATTGCAAGAATTTTCTGGAATGAAGTTGAACAGGAAGCATTTTATATGTGTGAAATATGGCCAGTTTGAGGCCCTGGAGAGAATTTTGTTAACCAATATTTTCTTTTAAAATTTTCCTGTTGCTTTGGATTATAGTAACTTTGCATTTTTTTCAAAATTCCAAAGTTTAGAAATAAGTTACATTGGCATTTCTTACAGTTGTTCATAAGAATTATATCACATGCTTAAATCATTGTAAAATTACCCAAAGATATTTAAAAGTATGAAGTATGTTATGTATATTTAACTTTTATATATTCCCCATCCCAATTATGCTTTCAAAATTGATCTTAATTCTTATTAAATCATGTTTGTATCATGCTGCCTTCCATTTTTTTACTATTGTACATATTTCTTTGTGAATAATAATTTTAAGTGTATTTTCTTTCCATTTTATTGTTGCAACATTCTCACTTAGTTTCATCAAAATCTTTGTGACTATATTCACTGCTTTGGCCATGTAAACAAAGTAAACACACCCAGTCTTTCAATTATCCTTTCTTTCTTTATGTACTTCCTCCAGGATTGTCAACTACTCTTAAATAAATAATTAAATATATCATTAATAATTGGACTATATCTTTTTTAAAGAGATAAATCCACAGTGAATTTATAAAACTCTGTGATCCCTGGGACTTCAAAGTTTCCTGCGTATTTGTATTTATATTTGTTTTGGAACTGATTGTTAGACAAATCCTGTTGTTCACCTATCCTTCATTCTTTCTTCCTCAAGATAGTATTTTTTCACAATTGTTTTCCAATAGTAGCCTTGTTTTTTAATAGCATTCCTCCTGTGAATTATGTATATGTTCACTGACTCCATCTTCATTTCCTGATGTGTAGAAGGGATATATTGACTCATATTGGATCTGGAAACCCGAAGCCAGTCCTTGGCATATAATTTTCTCATAATAAGAACCATGATTTGGTTAATCAGATGGGTGAACAAAAACTTGTGTTTTGCCTAGCCAAGGCACTTCACAGTCTGCCCTTCCTGATACTGAATCTGTATATAGTATTGGACATCTGCCTTGGCATGTTCACCCAATTTTCAAATTTGAACTGTTGCCTAGGATGACTTGTTTTTTTATCTTCTCCTTATTAGTTTGGAACTCTGGAGACCAATAATTACCTGAATAAGATCCAAAGTACTAATTCTTTAGACCATATTCATTTAATCATTTGGCTGTCTACACTGCGACCAACCTTTGAAATCGTAATTCCCATATTGCTAGTCAGTATTTTAGTTCAAGCTTTCTAAAGCCATATAAACATTGCATTAAATTGATTTATGTGTGAAATCATTTGCCAATATTACCAACAAATTATGAATTCATTAGTTAAGATTACATTAGTTCTATTTGCAAATATATACTATGTGGTATATATATATATAAGGAATTATCAAGCTTTGATATATTTACTAAATAATTTATTTAACAATTCCTGCTCATCTACATAGAAATAGTATCATTTTCAATTGAATTTAATGATATTTATTTACAAATGCAGTTGATGATTAAATGATACCTTTAAATACTCTACATAAACAACTTGATATTGATATTAATTTGTTTCTTTTGTTACAGAAGCAACAGTTTTAGTAGATGCTTCAATTTTTTTCAAAGTATTACTTGAATGCAATGATCAGATATATATCTTATCATAAAAAGCTGCTCAAAGCACTCTGTTCCTCTGCCCAATGGTAATCTTGTGGAATTTAATAAATTTCTCTTTAATGATGTAATTGTTCTCTTATATTTTTCACTTTCCTTCAGTTCTACCCTATCTTGTAATCATACCTCACATGATGGGGTGGTGTTAAGCATTCTCAATATTAATTAATTAGTTCTGCTTGATGTCTGTTACTTTCATTGTCTCTGATTGGTTAAATTAAATGCTGAGGCCTGAGATTGGGCAAAGACAAAGAAAGGTGAGACTTCCTGAGATTAGAAGAGGAAGCATGTCCCTTAGTGAGAGAATATTGCATTCCAGCCAGGAGCAGGAAAAGAAGGACACACACCATGGGGTAGATGAAAGAAGATCATTCCACATGGCCAGGAACATCTGCATACCATGGATAATGGCAGTCCAAGGGGACATATGTATATATGGGGTCATATTTGGGTAGTAGAATCAAGAGATATCTTAGGTGGGCCAAGATTGCTCAATTCAGGCCAAGGCTTGTTAAAATCCACATGTTGTCTAAGTGTCCTCACTAATAATGGTGGGTTAAGGATTAACTGCTCAACCAATTAAATATAATAAATACTAGGAAATAATTTAAAAAGCTATTTTTCTACATATGGTGCACAACTATACAGCAACTATAATCCATGCTTACAGCCTGAGAATGCCTGGGTAAAAGGTAGTTTCATAGCCAAAGAGTGAGGAGCCAAACCTGAATACATTTCAAAGTAGCAGCTCTCTTAACCAAAAAAAAAAAAAAAAAAAAAAAAAAACTGCCTTCCAGCAAAGGTGGAAAGTTTAGCTCTTCTTATGTACTAAAAAACCAGGAGCCTTCTAAACAGTGCTTGAGAGCAGAATTAATCACCTAGATTAAGAGGAATTCATAATGCCTCAATACATTTGGATTCCAGTTGAGTTTGTTTCTCTTAGCATACAAATGATTTTTACCCTGACAATTGTGGTTCTGTGTATCTTCTTTGACAAAGTTCAGACTAGGATAGTCTTAAAGGAAAGAATTTACATATGGAATGCTAAATTGTCAACAATGATAATGGGGGAGGGAAGGAGGCATTTCATGATAAATACAGCAAAACTGATGACAGCTGGAGCTCACTGCTCCATGGGTACTAAGTGCCTGACAGGAGTTTCTGGTATTGGCCTGCCAGTGAAATGCAGCCAAAACTAGTTTCCAAGGAATAATGAACAAAACTTTAGTTGCAGCATGAGATGGCATGGTTAGACTAAGGCTTTTGGAATTTTGTTTTTTTGCTTGATTTTTTTTTTTAGGTGTCTTTGATTTTTCTATATCAGGAGATAGAAAGGATATTCTTCTGGGTTGGCATTGCTAAAACATAAGAAATTTTTGAAGATTTTGGGCAGATTTCGAATTGTCACTACAGTTCAAAGTTGCTTTCTGGGATACAGAGTTTCTAATATCTGGGATTTAAGTGAAATATTTGAGCATTGTGGTACTAGTGCACGTCCTTAATCCCATCACACTAGAAGAAGAAACAGGCAGATCTCTGAATTCTAGACCAGCCTGGTTTAAACAATGAAGGCAGGACAGGAACACTGCTGATATGCTAAGGCTCCTTACTAAAGACAGTCTAGAATTCAAAAGTGACATATTTTTTCCTTGATGTTAAGTTTAATAATATCTTACTGATCTAATGGATAAATACACATAATCTTAAGTTTACGTACAGACAAAGGGGTCACAAGCCAGTCTCCCTAGGTGTGGGGCTTCCACTGGAGAACTGGTTTCAAGAAGCATTTTTCCCCTAAAAGAGAAGTTAATCTCTATGTGTGGTGGGGCATGCCTTTAATCTCAGCACTTGGGAGGCAGAGGCAGGCTGATCTCTGTGAGGTTAAGGTTAGCCTGGTCCTAAAAAGTGAGTCTAAGACAAGGATACACAGAGAAATCCTGTCTCAGAAAAAAATTTAAAAAAAGGAGAGAGAGAGAGAGAGAGAGAGAGAGACAGAGAGAGAGAGAGAGAGAGAGAGAGAGAGAGAGAGAGATTCTGTTACTCTATGTAAGGACCCAGAGTTAGGCTGGGAAGAATATGCAACCTGCATGCCTCCCACAGCCAACAATTAAGAAAAGCTAACATAAAATAGCATATCATGCTGTTCTACATCAACCTCCTTAATAATGGAGTTTCCATGGGAGAATAGGAACTCAAACTAATACAAAATGGCTTAATGTTATTGTTTAATAAGGGTAATTCAATTATTTAAATTCATACCTTGATCTCAAAACATGGGAGACAAGGACAAAACAAGTTCCTTGTGTCTTTGAGGTCAATCTAATATACAGGGCTCTACAGAGCAAATCATGATAGCCCAAGCTACAAAGGGAAATCCTGTTTCAAATAGGATAGATATATCCACATAGAAATTAAATCTCTACAGAAAGGAGAAAAGGAAAAAATATATATATATATAAATGCATACCTTTGATCCCAAAATGTGGGAGACAAAGACAAAGACAGATAGGTTCCTTTGGAGTTTGAGGCCAACCTAATCTACAAAAATACAGGACAACATAGAGTAAACCTGTTTTCATCAATTAATAAATTTATGTCAACTGTAGAGGAGAATACTTAAACTCCATACAGTCTTATGCTGTATTTTCAATTTAAAATAGATTATATATAGCATATATATGTATTACTACTGCATGCCATCCTTTTATATGGCATGAATGGAGACTGACAAATGTCTTTTTTCTGTTCAAACAAAGAACAGAAAATATTCCTTACTTTATTTGTGCATCCTGCACATCCAAGGCATTTTGGTAATTACAGACCTATATGTTACTTGTGAGAAATTATATATTTTCATTACAATGGGACCAGAGCCTAAAGAAGACAAGTAACCCAAATGATCCAGCCTCATAGACTGCCTAAATAGCTGTTTCCTCATAAATCTGAATCCAGAACAATTTCAAACAGCAGGCTGAGAAGGCCCAGCCTCAAAGACTTTTCCAGATAGGACTTCAATAAAGCCCTGAATTTTCCTACCCAAAGTTCAGCTTTGAACTACAAGTTGCTCAAGACATTGGAATTGCTGAGTACATAGAGACTGGACAACAAATGTTGCTATTAACTTGCTTAACCATCTTTCCATGTTATTTGGGCCCCCAAACAGGTTTTCTTCATCTCAGTTCAGCAGGAAGCAATTTGAAGAGAGCAACGTCCCTCTCCTAAAAAGAAGGTGGATGATTTTTTTTTTGTCATTTGATATGTTATTAATCTTGTTTAAGGGTAATAGTTACAATTTGTTATATAATCTTGTTAAGCAAGATATAGAAAGTTTGACTTAAAGATCTCTTTTTTTCTCTATCATTCTTTCTCTCTTATATAGGGGGAAAGGACTTGAAAAGAAAAAGAGGGGGAATATATATATATATATATATATATTACAGAAATGATAAGGTATAAGGATAGATTATTGAATCTGCTCTGAAACTCAGTACTGTTGTTATTCTCAAATAAGGTTATCTTTCAGTACATTGGTATAGAATTTTGTAAATTGATATAAAATATGGCTAAATTTTGAATCATTGATATAGAATTTTATATTTGGACACATATTATGCATATTTCAACTTATATAAGGTATTGTGCCTATACAAATTATTTAAAAGTACAGGTTTATTTCCAATCCTTTTATAGGTTGCTATTGCAATCTATTTAGGAGTCTGGATAATACAAATTGACTGGGCAGTTGAGCTTCTGGTCATGTCAAATACTAGTCTTAATTTATCACAAAATAGAATTAATAGGTTAAAAAGATAGTAAATAGTTAAAAATACACAGGTTTGTTGTTCATAAATAGATAGAAGATAAATGATAGATTTATAAATATATTGATAGATGTCTTCAAACCCTCAGAAGCATACAGAAAATGGCATTTAAAGATGTTTTTATTATTTTAAGCATTGTTTGACTTAAGACAGTCAGCTCCTGACAGCTACAGTGTGACTTGGAAGAAGACAATGAGCATCAAAAGGAAATCTTCCATCAGGACATACTTCCTGTTGGGCAAAAATGCCCCTGCTCTCTCAACAAACTATATACAGTCCAAAGATAGGCCAGAGCTTAAATGCAGGTAAGTAGATGTCATGACTCTGGAGAGTCAGAATGGGAAAATCCTTCTTATTTCCTGCTGCACAATTTAGTCTGTGAAAAATGCTTGGCCAGAAGGCTAAAGATGATGCTCCAACAATATCAAGAGATATTTGGAACTGTCTAGGCAACAAACTGTCATATTTCTTCTTGCAAGCTACTCTCCTGTGCTTCCTACTCATTCAAATAATAACTTTATCCCTTCTTAAGTCTTTGATGGGGTTGAAGGCATAATAGTTATAAAATTTCAACTGAACTTGAGTAGTTTAGGATTTGAAAGGATATTTTCAAGTCTAAATAAAATCTTTAGGTTTGTAAATACAGGATATGATAGAAATTATTAAGTTCAGAACATTAGACACACCAAGATAGATAGATGATTTTTTTCTTCTTCAAGATTGCCTGATACAAGTAGGCTAAACATTATGTGTGTAACTTTTATATATGTTTTTCTTGATTATTTCATATTTGTTCTTATTGTTTTAACTATTTGAGTTAAAAATTTAGCCTTTTTGTTATACAAAAGGAGGGAATTTATAGGGTGGTGTTAAGCATTGTAAATGTTAATTAATTGGTCCTGCTTGCTGTCTATTACTTACATTGTCTCTGATTGGTTAAATAAAATACTGAGGCCTGAGATTCTGCAAAGGGAGAGAAAGGTGGGACTTCCTGAGATTAGAAAAGAAACCCTGCGTTTTACACAGAGGATTAATTCATTCCAGCCAGAAGCAGGAAGGAGGACACATACTTGGGTTAGAAAAAAAGAAACTCATTCCACATGGCCAGGAACATCTGCATAGCATGGAGAATGTCAGTCCAAGGGGATGTATGTATATATTGGCTCATATTTGGGTAATAGAATTAAGAGCTAGCTTAGATGGGCCAAGATTGCTCATTTCAGGCCAACGCTTGTTAAAATCCATGTGGTGTCTCTGTGTGCTCATTTATAATGTCTGGTTAACGATTAACAGCTGCTGAATCAATTAACAATAATCTAAATACTGTCAAAAATTTAATTATTTTTCTACACTCACACTTGTTCTAAATGGCGTCTCTAATTTATTATGTACTTATTTCTTTCTACAAGTATTATGTCAGATCCTGTAAAATGTCCTCAATATAGATTTTCAAACCTCAGATGTGCAGAATTCCTACAGTCACTCTTCTATTACCCAACACATTGTCCCATGCAGTTTTCTGAACTATACTTCTTTTTTTTAATTTATATTGTAAGGTACTGGAGGTCATTTTGTAGTTATTAATTTGTGAATAGAAATCTTATTCTCATAATTACCTAATATATGTCTAAAAAATTTTAATTAAAAGTTCTTCATTTCAAATAGACACAGAATGGATGTAATAAACATTTAGCCACTAATTCTTGTACATGTAGCTACTACAAGGGGCAAAACATTGATGCTTCATAGAGCAATACTACTTTAAACATGTAAATACTGTCATTTTTACAAATTTCATACTGGTAATATTATGGGGAAATATATATGTATATGAACATTTTAATCATCACATTGGCCTAATTCACCACAACACCATATATTATGTCTTGGTATTTACTATATTTGATAAAAGATATATTAAAATGTGATGGAATAGATAAAGAGGTTATTCCAGGATTTTTGTCGTATTGTTGTCTTTATCAACATTCTGGGTTTCCTTATTTAAATAAAAAATTAGGTATTACTAAGAACATGATAAATGTTCATACCTAAAATACTTGAATAATCACTATCAATTGCTTAGGATAAAATGCCTGGAGAGGACAATGTTTTGCCAGAGGCAGTGGTAAGTAGATGTTATATCCATCAGAACATCTGTAGCTATTAGATGGCCATTATAGATACATGTGGGTAGTGACAGTTTACACTGTGAAAATGATGAATCAAAAAAGAAAATGTTTAGTTTACAGGATGATAGGACAAAAGATTTGTCTCAATATTAGTGGTAAATGAGATGTGACTTAAATTCATAGTCCAGATATAATTGAACATTTTTCAGAACTATGATGTATTCTAGAGGCTGGTCTAACTTTTACTATATCAAATACTATCTCTTTGGGGAAAACATGAATTCACAATAAGAGTAGACATTCAGATTATAGTGAGAATACTATTCACTAAGACACTCTCTTGACGGCTTTTCCTGGTTGTGAACTTGATTACGTCTGGAACTCAACTCCAAATAGAGATTTCTTTTTTGCTTAATTTGAAGTAAGAATTTCCACTTCTAAAATGAATCTTTAAATTAAATGGGCATGCCTTTAATTCAGATCTTGAGGCAGAAAGACTTATATGTAATCTATGCCATCCATTCAGCGAACAGCCTACATAAAGAACATGTAAGAAGAAAACTCTTGTTCTTTGTCAGCTTGCTCTTACATTGCTATAAGGTTCATTCCTTCACTGGCATTATAGCTTACTTCTTTAACCTTCCAGCACATACTGAAGATGAGCTGGGACGTCTAGCCTTGTGGAATGAACAACTACGGGATTCTTGGACTTTGTGTTCACAGCATGTCCTTGTGCTTTGGGATGACAAAATTTAAGAGTCATAAAATAGAGCTTTTGGCAGAACTGTATCAACAGCAAAGTATTCAAGCTGCTAAACAATTACTTTTGGCAGGTTTCAGTGAAATTTATGGAAAGACTAGGGATCAGAGAGAAGCAGAGAATAACAACTGGAAATTTACAAGCTGAGCATGAAAAAACTCCACCAAACCACAAGTACATAAATTCAACAATATTCATAGCAGCTTTATTTGTGATAGTCAGAAACTGAAACAATCCATATGTCCTTCAACTGAAGAATGGATTAAAAAAAAAAACTGTGGTACATTTAGCACAATGGAATATTACTCGGCTATCAGAAACAAGGAAATTATGCAATTTGCAACCAAATGGATGGATCTAAAAAGTTTATCCTAAGTGAGCTAACACAGGCCCAGAAAGATACACATGGCATATACTCTCTTATAATGGATATTAAACATATTGCACAGGACAACCATCCTACAACCCCAAAATCCAAATACACAGGAAATTAGCATAACTGCCATATGAAAAACTCCACACAACAGTGAGTCTTGGACCCTTTCCCTACCTGGGTAGACTTATCAAACCCCAGTAAAAGAGGGAGTTCTTATTCCTCATGTGACTGATGAACTGAGGGGGTTTTATATGTGGGGGCTCCCCTCATCTGAGGAGAAGTAGAGGATGGAGATGGGGATGAGGGGAGATGAGCGAGGATGGGTGGGACCTGGAGGGGAGGAGGGAGAGAACTTTGATAGAGATTTAACTTGAAAAAATAAATTAATGAATAAAAATAAGAATACACAGGCTATCAAAATAAAACAAATCAAAACAAAAAAGATCAAAGGGATACAAATAGGAAAAAAGAAAAGAAAATATGTAGAATTGTGCTCCAACAACCACCTGCTAGAGGCTACCATATATAAAGCTAGCTGAGTGCTAATCATCCAAACTCTGAAGAAAAGGTCTTCTTATCACAATGCTAGGTGCTAAATAGTTTCAAACAGAGGACTTGGGCATTCTTTACAGGACTCTGCAGCAAGACTCTTCTAGGGCTCCTGATACCATACCTGACATGGCTTTTCTTCAGACTTAATAGAAAAAATCCAGAAACCTTGGTGGCAAAGAAGATTGTTGGTTGTACATGTATTAAATCTTCAAGCACACTAATTCAAGGCACATAGCAACATGGGTCTAGAAAAGCTATTGCAGAAAGGGAATGTGAGGCCTTGAGGTTGGGGGTCAACACTCCACTGAACTTACTGCCATATGTCTTGATCTCTTATGAGATATTAATTTATATTTTGTATATTACCCTGATGTTTCTGGGTAATATATATATACATATACATATATATAATTTTTCCTTTATCTTTTTTATGTTTTTTTGTTTGTTTGTTTTTTATTTTATGGACTTACCAGGATGATGTTTGCCTTGATATCTTCACAGGGAGTTTGTTGATGGACATTTAATTTGGGGCTAAAATATGATAACTATATTATTGGCATAGAAGGATAAACTTTGCATATGATCATGCTGAGAATTATGAGGGACTAAATAGACTTTTATGGTTACAATTCACTTCATTTCCTGAGGACTCATGTGCTTTCACCTTGGCACCTAGTGTAACAGCATTAAGAGACAGGCAGAACTTTAAAGAATAAGGACAGTTGAGAGGAGATTAGGTTAAGGAAGAAACTACTGCAGAATATTTTAATATTCTATAGTTGTAAGTTGGTCTGATGGTGCTCCATTAGTGACTGATAGAATAGGTTAGTATAAAATGAGATCATCATATTTTCTTTGGCCCCTTCTAAATGAACTTATCTTCTCAAACTTGAAGTAATACAAACATCTTTTTCTTTCCACAGTATTTAATCTTTATTGTTTTCTTTTCAGCAAAATAAGAAAAAATGATAAAATATACAAGAGTAAATTATCTCACTTCTATGTTAATAGAGATCAATAGTGTTAAATAGTAGTACAAGTATAGAGTAGCTCAAGATAATCGTAAATAGGATTACATTTTATCTAAATTGTTGCTTTTTGAGAAAACCATATACATTGAATTATTTTATGCTTTTAAAAGAATAAAATGCTCAAAATTATGAAAATTGGATGTAAATTATTTGAGAAAGAGCAATATGTATATCATATCCTCTTATACATTGAAAGGAATGGAAACATTGCTATACTAATAAAATGAGAATTTCATTAGGGGAGAGGAAAAGCTATCATATGAAAGTTTGATGTGATTGTTGGCCTTTTTGTTTTTTTGGAGAGGATGATGGCAAGTGAAGCTACTGTGAGATGATATTTGTGTTTTTAGTAGCAATTCAAGAAAACAAAAGTTGAATGATCTTCTACTTTCAGTAATGAATTGAATAATCATAATGTTTGAAAACTTGGGAAGATGCAAGACAATGATTTTAACCACAGATAATTTGGTGGTTTCAAAATAGAGATTTTCACCAGAAATAAAATATGTAGTGAATGTGTTGTCTTGTTATTTGATTAAATGTCCTGATGGAAAATTTCTAAGTTTAAAGATATGAATTTTACAGAAGTTGAAATGCAATATCTGTAACTCTAAATGGTGCCCAAGACCTACAGTCCTCAACTTAGGGTTCGGGCCAGAAATGATATTTTTTTATAGAAGGAGAAAAGGGAAGACAGTGTTAAATGATGGAAATATATTTTTTAATCTTCAATTTATTGAAACTAGATTCTTTTTTTCCCATGCAATATATCCTGATCACAGTTTTTCCTCCCTCTCCTCCTCCCAGTTCCTTCCCATCTCCCCTCCCACCTGGATCTACTCCCTTCCTGCCTCTCATTAGAAAAGAACAGATTTTGAAAAGATTACAACAAAACCTAAGTGGCTATGACATCTGGAACCCCATTGATTGTCACAATTAATTCTGCTGATTAGGCTGACTAAGTGGTTGTCCCCTTCCTCCCTCACTACTCATCTGTGTCCCTCCCAAAGCTGCATGCTTGATCAAAGATCATGGCTTTCACTGACAAGAGGAGGACAGGTCTCCAATCAGAAGAATCCAAATAGCTACACGTCCTTCATAGAACTTCCAAGCAAGTAGTCTAATGGTGTTTTTTTTTTTTTTTATAAATAGGCCACAATTATGAGAGTTATATGACTTAGCATACATTTTAAGCTCAAATAATAAATGAAATAATTTTAAAAATCAGTTATGAAAGCAGTTATTCATTATAATGTTTCTATTATGCGTAGAAGAATTTCAAATTGATACCTAGTTATGTAAATGAACAAGCACCTAAATGAATACCATATCTCTTTCACATAACTTTCTTTTCTAGAACCTATGGATGCTTCCAGTGGTAACTTCATCAGGGCAAAAATGTAACTACCCATTAGGTAGTAGACAGATTTGAGTATATTTTCATTGTTGGGCTATTCTGTGACAATGTCTACTCATTAAAGTAGAATTGAATATGTATAAGATAATCAATTTAACTAGGGCTTAGTTGCCTTTATTAATGGGTCACCCATCAATGAAACCTATCTGTCATTAATTCTCTAGTGTTGACTAGTATTAAGCTTTTGGAAACAGACATTTCCCACCTCAATTATTCAAACAATTGTTTGATGATTATTATATTGAGTGAAATTAAATGAAAGTTTCATTGATGTCTTCTTTTCACCAAAATAAGAGGATTAAAACCCTACATATCCAGGGAAGTTCAAGAAGCTGACATCATGAACACACAGATATACATACACAAACAAAAATGTGTGCACATATATATTTTTCACGGAAGTGAGGGCTACTTTTAATTATTTTTTTATTATGTATATTGTTGTTTTACCTGCATGTATGTCTGTCAATCATTCAGATGTCTGGTTTCTATGAGGCCAGACATTGAGTGCCATAGAATTAGTGTTCCACATGTTTGTGAACAATTACGATTGTTCTAGGAATCAAATGTAGTTCCTATTGAAGAGTAGAAAATAGTTAATTGCTTAGCCACCTCTAAAACCTTGGAGAGTATAAATCTCATGTTCATTATCTCATAAGGCTAGTCATTGAAGCTATTAAGCATTAAGAATGTCCGTAAACTCTTATCAGATTGTACTTTGTCTTTATTTAGGTTGCAGGTTCAGTTTGGGTGGAAATAACTTTACATTTGGAGAAGTTTCTTTTGCTTTGAAAGGAGAGCAATACATTTCATTAGCTTCCACTAAGGAAATATTGAAAGAACTTGATTTTATGATCATACCAGAATAAAACACAGATAGTTTGTTACAGTGATAACAGCATACTGGATAAGTCAAGAAATAGGAAGAAGCAAGTAAAATAATGAACCAGCTTTGCAAACAAACTAAATGTGAAAGAGAAGCTATGACTCTTTATGGTCTATGTACTTCAGCGCAATTTTAAGTGATCTATGAATTTTAAAATGTGTGGAGTCATACTTATTGAATTAGGTCACACATTCTTGTGTATATGTGTTATTAGTCATTAAAAGAGTCATGAAATTAGAATGGAATACATCTATAGGCAATATTGTTTTCAGGGATGGATGAGTTTACTATGTACATTGTAAAATGCTGATAGACAAGCTTCTTTCCAAAAATCCTAAGAAAGATTCAAACTTTTCATGACTCCATTTGTCCAACTGTTCTGTACAGACTCTTTCCTTTTATTATGCTACAATGATCTTACATAACTAAAGGATACATAAAAAGAGATCAATTAGCGATGTAGTGCAGGGGCATGGAAGGGATTGGAGGAAGATAAAGGAAGGGGGTGAGGTAATTATTTAATTAAGAAAGCATGGACACATATGGTCTTCCAACTTATAGCCCAACGAGGAAAAATTCAATTAGAGAAGTCAGTAGAACAAAAAGACATGAAAGTAAAGTAAGAACACAATAGGGTTAAAAGCTTAACTGAGAACTGACAACTAGGGAGAGAACAAGGTAGAGATAGATTATACAAAAGTTAGAATACATGAAAAATCCTTGTAAAGATTTACTAAGTTATGAATTAATTATACATATGCATACATATATATATGGGTCATAAATGTGTGTATACATGTTAGTGTAACATTTATTTTATCTCTAAATATATAAAATTTCACACAATATATATAATATTCTAGATATATGAGTTATATATTATACGTGTAAATGTATAAAAATATAATATATATAATATATATGCATACATACACACCCATTTAATACTGTGGGACCCAGTTAATTCAGAAGCAAAAGCCAATCAAAATGCTAAGTAAAAATAACTCTGAGAACTCAGCTGTGTATAGATCATTAACATCAACCTCTCATCACCTAAAGCTCAGGGACCTTCTTGAAATAATATCAACATATTGAAAGAATCAGAGTCTGTGAATGGAGACAAGTGTTGTAAATTCTGTTTTCTAGACATGCCATAGCTAGTACACACATGAATTCATAGTAGCTTTGGTTACCTGCACAAGTTTTACATAAAACCAACACTCTCAATATTCTAGCACTGATAGTGAAGGGTGCCTAGAGACCTCACTTCTGTAGAAGGAGCTATTTGCAAATTATTACTTCAGGAAGAAGAATAAGTCTTGTTTGATATGGTAACTGGTAGCTTGCTTTTGTTCCGGGTGATAAACACAACCTTGTGAACACGAACTGTACTAATTATGATTCAAAGTGTTATTCATACCAAAAAGACAAGGATAAAAAAAGAAAAAGAACAAGAAGCTTGAAGGGATATGCAGGACACTAGGTGGAGTTGAAGGTAGGTGGTTTTGATTAAATGTAATCAACATTTATTTTGTAAATATATGAACATTTTAAAATACAATCTTCTACATGATGATATGAAAGTATCTACCATATAAAATTCATAAAATCTTTAATCATTTCATATCTTCTTATGCACATTATGATCATTATAGCATTTGTCCAGGATACAAATATCTTATTGATTCATATGATATAAGGTGATTATAGATATTCAGGTATGTTGTCATTAATTTAAAATTTAATATCATCTTTATTCTCAGATACAACAATCCTTAGCATATAGAAAAGTTTCACAACTTTTTTCCTAACCAAGTTTAGAGGGATGGTTCAACCAGTAAATTGGTTACATTACAAGCATAGGGATTTGCATTTGATCCTATTTCCCACGTCAAAAATTCTGGGTATCATGGTTTATATTAGTACACTAAGTAACTGAATGAAGGCAGGCTCTGAACTTTGCTGACCAGCCATCCAATCTAATTATTGATTTACAGACCAATGAGAAATGCCACAACAATTTTGGTATGGAACCCAGGAAATAAACTTAATGATTTCTTCTGACTTTCCCATGCATATATACATATTTTAAAATGCTACTTGCATACACATAAACATTTTTAACAAAACATAAACTTTATCTATATGTGTCACCTTTCTATTGGCTGTCTAACTTTCTTCATCAAGTAATATCTTTCTTCTCATTTAAAGAGTTTTGGTATGTACCAGAATTGGCTTTGCTGATATTCTATGCAACATTTTGATATCAGGAGAAAAAATATGCATCTCTTGCAGGAACATCCCTAAGAGGCATTAGCAAAGTCAAAACCTTGTTTTTATGTTTACTATCTGTAAAATAAGTTAGTACATGGTCACATAAGATCAGGATGTAATGATCAAATAGAAATGAAAGAATTAGAGGATACTAGATTTGTAACATCATCCATGACTGTGACTGAGAATATTAGGCTAACCTTTTGGAATAGGGATAGAGTACATATATTTATTTTGGGGCATATACAAATATATATGAATAAAATACACATGCAAATGCTTTTCTAACAATTACATGTCCATGTCTTAAAATATCCTTTCTACTGCATGTATTAATTGTTGTAAAGAGAATAAGAAGTAGAGGATAAAGATTTTAATGAATATAAATTTATTTTCCCTGCAGAATTTAAATTTAGTTTATAATATATTCAAATATATAAAATTATATTAACATTTTTATATATGCTTATTTACATTTATATATATTTATATGAAACTATACATATAAAGAAACAGTATAATTCACAATAAACATATAAGAAAAAGCAAAAGATCTAAACTGTTGTTAAGTTTGTAAAAATGCTTCTTTTCTAGGTAGCTGTTCTTTGAGAAGTTTTTGAAGAATGTATTCCATATTGAGACCTTCTTGAAAATAACATTGGAAAAGTTATACACTTACACTTTTTCTATTTTAATTAATATAAAATGTTGCTACATGTTTGCTTGTTATACTCATATACAAATAAGAGCTCTATCACTCTGATCTTAGTTGTTAGGTAGGTACTTACTTAAGAAGCTATTTCTCTGTCAGATGTGGGGGTGGTGAAGATTTTCTCCCAGTCTGTAGGCTGCCGTTTTGTTCAAATGACAGTGTCTTTTGCCTTACAGAAGCTTTTCAGTTTCATGAGGTCCCATTTACTGACTGTTGGTCTCAGGTCCTGAGCTATTGGTCTTCTGTTCAGGAAGTTGTCACCTGTGCCAATGTGTTTGAGGGTTTTCTCCACTTTCTCTTCGAATAGACTTAGTGTGTCCAACCTTATGTTATGGTCTTTAATTCACTTTGACTTAAGTTTTGTGCAAGGTTATACGTATGGGTACAGACATACCACTTCTGGGTATACATCCAAATGATTCCTCACCAAACCACAAGGACATTTTCTCATCTATGTTCATAGCAGCCTTGAAATAGCTAGAAAATGGAAACAACCCAGATGTCTCTCAACCGAGGAATGTATAAAAAAAACTGTGGTACATATACACAATGGAATACTACTCAGCCTTCAGAAATAACGAAATCATGCAATTTGATGGAATTAGAGAAGCTCATGAGTGAGCTATCCCAAACTCATAAGGATGCATATGGCATCTATTCTCTTATAATTGGATTTTAGCCATAAAGTACAGGATAACTATCTATAGCCAATGCGCCAAAGGGAACATGAACATAGATTTTGTTAACTGTCAATTAGACACTTTGCCCTAGTAGTGCTGCCTTGTAGTCCCCATTGTATGTGGAGGCTCTTGGTCCTCATATGACTGCTGAACTGGGGCAGGGGTCTGAAATGTAGGGACACTCCACTCCAGAGGAGTGGGATGGAAGGGATAAGGGGTAGAGGGTGGGAGAGCAGTTCTGGGAGGGGTGGAAAGAGGGCAGTGTGATGGCGATGTAACCTGAAGTAATAAGTAAATATTAAAAAAACTGGAAAATCTATTTCTTAGATTAATTTAATGAAGAGAAAATTTGTTAGAAATTTTATAGTAACCCAGCATGACGACAAACCTATAATCCAGCAATATTGAGGCAAGACAGTGGTGGGTAATTCTCTGTAAATTTGAGTACAATAGTGGGTACATAGTCATTTCTTGGACAGCCAGTCAAAATAAATAAATAGACATGGGGGAGAGATAGGGGTGGAGAGGGAGAGATGGGAAAGAAGAGAAAATAGGGAAAAAAGAAAGAAAGGAGGGAGTGAGGGAGGGAGTGAGGGAGGGATGGAGGGAGGAGATAAAAGAAATTGTATAGACACACAAGTGACTATGGATCTGCTCGAAGTTGGTGGTTATATTCTGAGTACTGTTTTTAATTTCACAAAGCAGCAGATTTAGCACATGTGAAATGAGAAAAAAAATAAAACTGTTTTCCCAGAAAGTGTTTCCCTTATTAATATATTGTATAAGGAAAGGCGTAATATTCTCTTACTGACTTTGAAAATATCTCCTCAGTCCAAGTCACTTGAGATGTTACATGACTCTGCTGACTTGGATGTTTTCTTGAGATGATAAGCATTTACTTAGCAGAAATGATGTTATCAGCTGTGTTTTGCATATTTCAGTTATTAAAAATGTTTAAAATCTTACAATAGCTGTTAACCAAACTTCCTTTTCTTCTTCCAGTTAATCTCAATTCACAATTTACTTAGTATAGCTTATTTATATAGTATTTTTCTGTGCATGAGATTTCTGTATTTAAGCTGCATGGAATATCAAGCTGTGCGTTCAACTACTTAACAAACCATCTTCTGCTTGGAACAGCAAGAAGTCCCATCACAGAGACTAATATACAAAATTGGTTTTTCATATAATAATTACACAAAAAGGCTTGTAACAAAGAAATGCTCAGGAAAGACACAATCTAAGATAGCTGCACATAGATGTAAACCAGATAGAATGTCTCTCTTTTCACACCGATCTTCATGTTTTAAAAGGCATATGTCCTGGAAAATGCAGTTCTTCAGATATTATTTGTTGGCCATCATTTCATATCTGCATAGCGGGATAGGAATAATAATACCCAAGTGACTTATTGGATATTGAAGAAACTAAATTATGTGTAGTAGTACATAATATTTGGAAAAAGGTACTTATTACATGCCCTGGATTACATATACATTCTTATTATTAAAGTACATAAAAGTTTAACTGCCTTCAGGGCAGGAGAGAAGTTTTTTTAAATACCTTTACCAGTCTGGCATCAGATGTAAGAATTGAGTCATTATGATATGATAGTGGTTACAGCCAGATGAATTCATTTAAGGACTTAATTTTTAGATGTTAACATAACACAATTTACTTGGAATGAAATCAGTGAAGGTGATACTGGTTATTTATATATATATATATATATATATATATATGTATATGTATATATGTATATATATATTACTTTTATTTTTGAGAATATAACATAATTGCATTTCTCCCTTCCATTTTCTTCATTCAAATGGTCCAATCCCATATAACAGTCTTTATTTTCCTTCAAATTTATGGACTCCTTTTCTCTAATTACTATTGCACGCATATGTGCATATACATATATATTCATAAGTATAACCTGTTTACTCTGTATAATTTTACTTATGTATATGTTTTCAAGGCTGAATGTTTGGCATTGGACAACCAATTGTTGTGCTCTTCCCTAGGAAAGACCACCTCTCCAACTCCCAGAATTCCTAATTGCCTTTATCACTTTGTAGAGTTGAGACCTCATGGGGGTTTCCAATTCTAAGTTAGTATGTCAACTAGTTTCATCCTTGTGCGGTTCACATTTGGGAAGTAATTTTGGTGAAACTTAATGTGTGTAGCTTCCAATGTTAGTATGAAATGTTATCTCACCACAAACTTCCTGAACCTCTACTTCTTTCAGTCTTTCTGCATCTCCTTCTGCAATGTGCCCTGGACCTTCTATGGATCTATCTATTGGAATTGGTCCACACAACTATGAATTGTAATTGTCTGTGTGTTTTTTTTTTCCTGTGTGGACTCCATCAGTTGCAAGTAGAAGTTTCCTTGATGAGGAGTGTATTACACCCTTCCAAATGGTGGCAAATACTTTAAGTTGTTGCCAGGAATTATGCTTGTTAGCTAAATTAGCAGTTATAAACTCTCCTCTGATATCTATGATATTACTAGCACTGAGTAGTTAGATTTCCAGTACTAGCCATTATTTTCCCCTTGGTGAGTAGAACTTAATTTCAATTATAGGATACTTTGTAAAGTTTAAACTATCATCCTAATTTTGGAAAAACAGTATTTTAACACACCATCTTGTATAACTCTTCACCTTTTAGTTTCAGTAAAACTGAGTAACTTAGCTTCCCCTAGATGTAGATTTGTCTTTGAGATTTTCTCTGTACAAGATGAGCCTAAAAAATGTAATTTGAAAAACTATTTGTGTTTTCTTCAAGATTTATTTACTCTCTGATAATTTTGCTTAAAATATTAAATCAACATGAGCCTCAAGCTTCCTCCATTTCATGCAATCTATTTGTCATATACTTGCATTCTAATAGTTGTATTTCATTCACTTATCACCCTAGCTTATTCAATTATATAAAGGAAAGTGATGGACTCTTTATTTATATGTATCCATATTTTTAATGTTCTGAATGGTACTTTTTATTCAATAGCTATTTATTAAATGAATACATAAAATATGGTACTTTAGAATTCAATCCTAAATTGCTAAGATTTGGCAAAACTTTTTACTCTTTGGTTGGTATAAGGGCAGAATCTTAGTCTATACAATTGCTAAAATATTTATTTTTTTGCCAGTTTTCTTAGTATTGAGAATATAACTCTGGTAATCTAAAAAAGGAATCAGTGCTCTTAATTTTTGAGTCACCTCTGCAGCCCCAAAATATTGTTTTTTAAAAAATCTATTTCAATTAATTAATTTTAAAATGTTTTCCTCTAATATAGTTTGATAATCTTCCCCTTCTCCATATTCTCCCAGATTATTTACACTTCACTACTCATTTAACTTTAAAGTTTTTTTCTAGTTCACTCATTCTCCAAAATTATAGGAGTAATATAAAAATGAAAATAAAAGTGATATTTTTAAATGCAGAAATATTATTTAAAAAACAAAGAAAAGAAAAAGTCCCTAAAAAAAACAAACAAACAAACCCACATGGTGTCTGTTCATATTGACCAACCACTCCTAAATTTGGGGGGCTTCCATGACTTGTGACATTCCATTAGAGGAAAGGGAATATCTTTTTCTAACAAGTATTAATTACACATGGGTTTTTAGTTTGGGATGTGATTCTGTGAACACTTCAACTTCTCAATGATAGCATTTTTCTGATTTTAATTCTACAGCTTTTATGTATGCTGTCACAATGTCTATGATTTAATATATCTATCAGTCCAGTTATAATCTGGATGATGCTGTTTGCTTGGGTACACCCACTACCTCCAGCTCTTAAAATCTTTCTGTCTTCAGTTGTTTAGGAATTAAGAGGGTGTTCTGGATCTAAGAAGATGTTTTTAAAATTGTGATGCAAGTTAGGATGGAAGCTAAGTTGGATATAGAATTTTAAGCTCATGGAGATGGTTGGATAGTAGAGTGTTAAAGTCAGGTGCCAAATACATATGGACTGGACATTTGGAATGTATGCTAAGCCTTATAATTCTCATAATTGTGGCCTAATTATTTCTGTTGTTTTGTATTGTATTTGTTGTTATAAGAGAAAGAGCCATTTGTTGTACTGAAATGGGAGCTGTTGGGGAGAAAAAGATATACCATAAACTTACAAAAAAGGAAGTGGATTGGGGGGATAAGGGAGAAGAGGGTTTGAGGGTGGGACCAGAAGAAGTAGAAGGGAGGGGGTTTTCGATTGAGATGTAACTTGAAGAAATAAAAAAAAAATGATAAAAAATCTTTGTCTCATTTCCACATAGATACCTGAGCATTTAGAAGAGTAATTTTATTTTTTTAAAAAATCTCATTTAGTTATTAATATCCCAACATTTCTCACTATCTTAAAATGGTTCTGTTGTGAGATTCAGTTTTAAATAACTTCTTAATAAAGAAGAATCTTCTCCAAATAAGATTGGCATTTCTCAAAACTATGAGTACAATAATAAGTCATTATGAGGTATCTTGTTGTTATGTTTCCTTAGCAAAGTAATAATAGTAGGTTTTTAAGTGGCTTGATATTTTAGGTTTCATGGCTTGTAGCTATATGATAATTGACGATTAATTTTTTTTTCTTCTGATAACATACCAAGTAAATTCTTAGCACAATAATCACTAGTCAGTGGGGGCACAGCTACTAGATGAGTATAACGTCAATTTCTCCATTCAATGACATAAGTAAGCTGTTTCTTCAATGATAAAGTCTCACCATCAAGTTATGGAGTATAACCAATAGCCTTGTAATGTCTATGAGGAATCTGTAAGACATTTTGTTAAAAAATTAAACAAGGTGTGACCCACCCTGATAGTGGAGGTTTTACTTAGTAGCACAGTGTTTTTAAATTTTATTTACTTATCAGAGAGGTAAATGGTTGTAAAAGAAAATTTACAAAATTGATAATTTGAGAAAATATCAATATCCACTATATGAGATATCTTATTTCATATATAATACTTACTTGTATATTTTATAGTGTTAATCTAAAGTCATATATAACAAAATTTAATTTCTTTTTATGTGACTTTAGATATATTAATGTTTACATGTGCTTGCATACAAGCAGACACATATATACACATGCACAAATGGAGGGAGCCAACCTCAAAAAGAATGTAAAAAAACAAAGAAAATTAAAACTTGAAAAACACTACATTTGGTTCAGATTATCTGAGGCCAGTATGAGTAATGACTTAGCATAATTATAATATACAATTTATTTGTTTCTAATAAAAATAAGTGAATTGAAACTTATATGTTTCTGGCCTTATGAATTTAGGAAAACTTACCTTTTATATGTAAAAGTGGTATTCCTCATATTTACACTTATTCTCATGTTTTTTTCTGAACTCATATTTATATTTTTCAGCTAAAATAATTGCATTTATGTATTTTGGATAATAGCTCTCTCTCAAATGTTGGGATGGTGAATATCCTTTTCCAATCTGTAGGCAGTTGTTTTGTTCTAATGACAAAGTCCTTGGCTTCACAGAAGCTTTTCAATTTCATGAGGTCCCATTTATTTTTTTTTTATAAGTACTTTATTTTTTTTTCTTCAGGTTACATCTCAGACACAAACCCTTCCCTATTCCCCCTTCCTGTCCCACCCTTCCACCCTCTTCCCCCCCCAACAGCTTCTCTTTTCATTCCAACAAATGGTTCTTTCTCTTATAACAGTAAATTCTATACAAAACAGCAGAATTAAATATGCCACATTTATGAGAGTTAAATGGCCCAGTATACCTTCCCAATGTCCAGTTCATACATATTTGGCCCCTGACTTTAACCTTCTACCTTCTAACCATCTCCATGAGTTTAAAGTTCTATAACTGACTTAGTTTTCATACTAACTTGCATCACTATTATAACCATCTTCTTAGATCTAGAACTCCCTCTTGATTCCTAAACAACTCAAAAGTTAGCTATGAGACTCAAGCTGTCTATTCTTCAACCACATCAGAGAACTGAGAAGGAAAAATATATCTGATTATATAGGAAGTGCAGGGCTTGCAGCTTCCAATACTAAGAAATGACAAACCAGTGACTACCTGGACAGTTCCCATTTTCTCTCCATACATTCCAGCATCAGTCTTCAGCCTTTTGGTCCTGTTTCTCTGACAGACATTTATTGTAGAGCAGGGATTATGAAGGACTAACCTACCCTGTCTTGGCATAGCTAGGCTGTCGACTTCCCTGCTACCAAATTTTGTCCTTTTTGGACAGCAGTCTGTCTGCAGTTGAAGCAAGGAGTTTTTACATGCCAAGAGATAGGCTTGCCACTAATTCAACCATCTCACACTGGAGATTCTTCGATGCTTTTCTTCTACTTGGAGTAGAATAGGGGGTGCTGATAGGAGCTGATATGTCACGATATCAAAAAAAAATCTTAATTTAAGACCACATCTTTGAATGCCATATTCTGCAGATCTCTTGGGGTTTTTGAAGATGCCCTATCTATCTCTTGTATTTAGATAAGCAAATGTTGCTTGTTTCTTAACAACTTGATTACTGAGTAGCTTAGAGAATATCTGTGATAGACTGTCATAGTAGCTAACAAGGTGACATGAATGCATGACTAGGAGTTTGTTTTTCTAAACTATCCTAAACAGTTTAAGACGGTTGGTATCAAGAGGCCAGAGCTTCACATTTCATTTTTAAGTATCTCTAGGTACGATACCATTAGGAAGCGTTACCTTTAATTTTGTATCAATATACAAAGATCTATTCAAGTGTGGTTAAATATACTCTTAATTTTGTATCAATATACAAAGATCAATGCCTATGCGGCCCAATACAATCTTAATATTGCGTCCATATACAAGGGTCAATACCATTGTGGACAACTATAATCTTAATTTTTGTATCAATATACAAATATCAATACCGACGTAGACCAATACAATCTTATTTTTGCACAATAAACAATGGTCAATACCACTTTAGCCAAATATACTACTAATTTTGTATCAATATACAAAGGTAAAAGGGCATATTCAATAATGTGACCCTTCTTCTTGATCCTTCCTATGCTGTCTATGTCTCAATTTTTCTCAAGTCCATGCATTCCTACATAGGAGATAAAGAAGGATACAGAAAAGGGAAAGAAGGGATACCCTGGGTCTAACCTCCAAAACCCATTAAACAGGACCACTTAACAACTTGTAATCTCTTCCCCTAAATAACAGAGTTTTCAGTTGTCCTTCAAATAAAAAAAAAAGGGGGGGGTGGAGAAACACCCTCCCCACCCTCTGGGTATGGGACGTCGCTCTCTTAAAATGACTTCCTGCTGATTTGGGTCGTAGTAAACCTGTTTGGGGCCCAAACCAAAATGAAAAAATGGTTAAAAATGTTCGTACAATCCTTTTATGTTCAGTCCTTCTGTTCTCAGCTGTTTAGATGTCCTAAGGAGTTTGTAGGCAGAAGCTGAACTCCCAGGCTTTACTGAGGTTCTGGCTGGGGCATTGTGTAGAGCTGAACGGTCTTAGCGATATTGAGTTGTTGTGGTTGTAGGCTTTTGATGGAGACCGCTATTGAGGGAGTCTGTCAGGCTGAATCATCTGGGTCACTCGTCTTCTTTTGGTGTCTGATTCTGATTTCTGCTGAGGTTTCCGTTGTCCAGTTGTCCCTGGATTCCTTGAATGGATGCTTTGATTCTCCTGGAAAGATAAGAACAGAGCCCTTCCCTAATCTTCACTCAGGGACAATTGCCCTCTTTTTTTTTGGGGGGGGGGTAGATAATATTTCTCCTGAAGCAAATTTGGTTTTTGATCATATATAAAGTGTTATCTTTCAATCTGGTTTAAAGAAGAAATTATTTTGTTATTTTGGAGCTAAACCAGCTTTAGTGTATTTATTTTGAGGTCTCGAAGGACAATTTGTTTGTGTTGTGTGCACCTTTTGTAAGTAGCTTTTAAACTTAGGTCCTTCCAAATCTTATTTGTGTGTCTCCACATTCTAATTATTGGGATCAGAGACCTGTCGTTCCCATCTGAGGGGATTAAAGATGTGTTCCACCACTCCTGGATCGAAGTTTTTCTTTATTTAGAGTTTGTTTTGTATCAGGCTGACCTTGAGCTCTGAGATCTGCCTGTTTCTGTCTCTAGTGTGTTGGGGTTAAGGGTGTACTCTTCTTCAATGATGGGATTAAGGGTGTGTACCCTCACCACCCTTTTCCATGTAACTCTAGAATTTATAAGTCCACTAACTCTATGGTGCTCCTCCCGTCTCTGCTGAAGTTAAAGGCATGGGTTAACACCACATTTCTCCTGTATTTTACCTTAGCTCTATGTTTTTTCGACACTTGGAGGTTCATAAAACCAGGTTGAACGGCTGTGTCCTTTATTTTATTTACAGTGTTTTTGTAGAGAGCTGCGAAGTGCCGCGCCCTAAAGATGGCGCTGGTCTCCGCCTTCCACCAGCCCGACAGTGAGTGCTCTTTATGATAATAAGTTCATATTTGGCAAAGACTGCTGATCTGGCTTGCTTCCGCATACGTAGACCCCTAAGATAGCACCACTTGGCTTTACTTGACTGGCTGTTTAATTAGTATTTAGCCTGTGGGTTGGGTCTGCCCCATTATTCGGAAG
Organism: Lophiomys imhausi; assembly: GCA_907164525.1. Lineage (NCBI taxonomy): Eukaryota > Metazoa > Chordata > Mammalia > Rodentia > Muridae > Lophiomys > Lophiomys imhausi. The sequence continues at coordinate 1,324,986 of CAJQZJ010033103.1, read as the reverse complement.
ACTGTTTTCAAGGGACCTGAATAAACTGCAGGAGAAGAGCTTTTGTGAGTTGCGTCATCCTTGCTGGACAAGGGGGGGACGCGACAAAGTGGTGGCCCGTATGGGGAACCAGAAAAGACTCAGAATTCCTGCAGTCAGGGGAAGCGCTTGGTAAGTTCCTGGGATAAATCAGGACAATAAAGTTTCACAGAAATAGCGAACACAAGGTAAAGTTTCGCGGAGATAGTGAACAAGCAGTTAAGTTTTGCAGAAATAGCAAACAAAGGGTTAAGTTTCGCAGGCAGTTGCGAACAAAGGGTTAAGGTTCGCAGGCAGTTGCGAACAAAGGGTTAAGTTTCGCAGGCAGTTGCGAACAAAGGGTTAAGTTTCGCAGGCAGTTGCGAACAAAAGGTAAAGTTTCGCAGGAAGTTGCGAACCTAAAGTAAAATTTTTAAACATGGGATTGTCTCAGTCACATCCAATTTTTCTGGCTCTTCAGGAGCTACTTTTAGCTAGAAATTTGAAGATTAAGAAGTCTACCTTAGAGAGATTTCTGAATGAATGCGATTCTGTGGCTCCGTGGTTTGCGGTGTCCGGGAATCTTACAGTATCCTGCTGGGACAAAGTAGGCAGGGACTTGGATTTTGCTTGGGAGCAGGGGACTCTGAAGCATGGAGTAAGACCGATTTGGAAAATGGTGAGGAGTTGTTTAGAAGATCAGAGGTGTTGTAATGCAATCAAAGAGGGAGAATCAGCTTTGGAACTGCTACAAGGGGAGAGATCTGAGCAGGCAGGCAGTGAAAAGGGAAGTAACAAAGGCGAAAAATTTGAGCAGGCAGACAGTGAAAAGGAAGACAAAAAGAAAGTTCCTCTCTATCCCGATCTTAGAAATTTTAGAGATTTTAGAGATTTAGAGGACTCAGAGAGCACAGATTCTGAAGGAGAGCTACACGCTCTAATAGAACAGTTGGAGAGGACTGTTATTAGAAAAAAGGAAAAGAAAAAAGTAAAACAGAAGGGTGTATCGGCAGCAGTCAGTGTGGGAGAAGCTGTTGCCATGGCGTCTGACACGTCAGCAGCAGTCGGAGTGGGCGGAGTCGTCGCTACAGAGCCTTCAGCCACACTGGCGGCAGCTGATGTAAACAAAGCCGTTGCCATGGCGCATTCGACTCCTCCTCCATATCCAGAAGCCGCTCAGACAGAGCAGCCAGTTCAGTCCCTGAAATTAGGGAGATCTTTCTGCCCGGGGATGTGGACACAAGTAAGAAAAGAATTACAGTTTGCCTATCCGGTATACCAAGACCCACAAGGGAACAGGTACGAGGAACCACTTGATTTTAAAGTAGTAAAATCTCTTGCAGAGTTGGTTCGTACCTATGGTACTACCGCTTCTTTTACAATAGCTCAAGTGGAAGCATTAAGCAGACATTGTATGACTCCAAGTGATTGGAGTGGTCTGGTCCGTGCCTGCTTAAGTCCAGGGCAATACTTAGACTGGAAAGCTTTCTTGATTGAGTATGCCACTGAACAAGCAGCCATTAATCAGAGAGATGGAAATCCAGCCTGGGATAGAGACATGCTGCTTGGGCAGGGGAGATTTGCCAACCAGCAGATAGGATATCCTATTCAGATTTATGAGCAAATAAACAAGATAGCTATCAAGGCTTGGAGATCTCTCCCTAATAAAGGGGAGGTGAGTGGGAACTTAACTAAGATTCTACAGGGCCCTATGGAGCCTTTTTCAGATTTTGTGGCACGAATGGTGGAAGCAGCAGGGAAGATTTTTGGTGACCCAGATGCTGCTTTGCCACTAATAAAACAGTTGGTCTATGAGCAATGTACCAAAGAATGTAGAGCTGCTATCACCCCTTATAAGAACAAAGGCCTAGAGGCTTGGATGAAGGTATGTAGAGAGATTGGAGGGCCGTTAACTAATGCTGGTCTTGCTGCTGCAGTAATACAGTTGGCCAGAAAAGGTGGAGGAAGTTCAGGAGTTTGTTTTAAGTGTGGCAAGATGGGACACTTTAAAAGACAGTGCCCCAGGGGAAGGAGTACAGAAAGTACAGGAAGTGCACAATGCCCCAGGCGGCCGACATTGTGCCAAAGATGTAAAAAAGGAAACCATTGGGTTAATGAATGCCGTTCAGTGATAGACATCCATGGCCAGCCTTTAACTCAAGGTTATGGTAGCGCTCGTCCAAAAAACAGACAGCGGGGCTCACGACCTCAGGGCCCACAAATATATGGGGCAATAGAGAATCAGGACAAAGAACAGAATCAAGAGAGATGGCCAACCCTCCGCCATCCGAGAGACTGCGGAGAGCCACTGCAGGCTCAGCAGAATTGGACCTCTGCTCCACCACCAGACTCATATTAACACCCCAAATGGGGGTCCAGTTAATTGAAACAGATTTTAAAGGACCCCTGGAACCTGGTACAGTTGGTTTGTTGTTAGGTAGGTCATCATCAGCCTTGAGAGGACTTATTGTCCATCCTGGAGTTATAGATCCAGATTACACAGGAGTGGTTAAGATCATGGTAGCCTCCCCCCGTGGTATAACGGCTATCTCTCCTGGAGATAGAATTGCTCAATTGATTATGTTACCGAGCTTACATGACCGCTATGCAGCAAAGGATAGAGAGAGAGGAAAAGATGGTTTTGGGTCCACGGGCACGGATTTGACTTTTCTCTCCCTGGATTTGGACCAACGCCCTGTCTTAGAGTTAAAAGTTGATGGTAAAAAGATCCTGGGCCTTTTGGATACTGGGGCTGATAGGAGTATTATAGCAAAGAAAGACTGGCCTTCAGGTTGGCCCGTACAAGCCTCTTCTCAAACACTTCAAGGCCTGGGTTATGCTAAGACTCCAGATATGAGTGCAAGGTTATTAAAGTGGCAGGACCAAGAAAACCACTCAGGAGAAATGCAGCCATATGTACTTGAGCTCGGATATGGGATTTAAATTAAGTAATGACTATTCTGATTCAGCCCAACGTATGATGCAAGATATGGGATATGCTCCAGGTTTTGGAATAGGAAAATATTTGCAAGGACGAAAGAGTCCCATACCTATGCAGCAAAGACAAAAGAAACATGGCCTGGGTTTTTCCTAGGGGCCACTGAGGAGGGCATTCCCGTAACTTGGAAGACGGAGGATCCAGTATGGGTTCCTCAGTGGCCACTTTCCTCTGTAAAATTAAACGCAGCCAAAGATTTGGTGGATGAACAGATGTCTTTAAAGCATATAAAACCATCTGTATCTCCCTGGAATACACCTATCTTTGTCATTAAAAAGAAATCTGGAAAATGGAGATTATTGCATGATCTGCGTGCCATAAATCAACAAATGCAGATCATGGGCCCAGTGCAGCGCGGCTTGCCGCTTTTATCATCTTTGCCAGCCTCATGGCCCATTATAGTTATAGATATAAGAGATTGTTTTTTCTCCATCCCTTTGTGAGCCAAAGATAGTGAGAGATTTGCATTTACTGTTCCATCCTGTAACCATGAGGAACCTGATCAGAGGTTTGAATGGGTAGTATTACCCCAGGGCATGGCAAACACCCCACTATGTGCCAACTATATGTGGGGGAAGCCATTGCTCCCTTGAGAAAGAATTTTCCAGATTTGAGATGTGTTCATTATATGGATGATATCTTACTAGCAGCTAAGAGTGAACAAATGTTAGATCGGGCCTATGAAGAATTAGTTCAATTATTAAAAAAGAAAAGGTTGTTTATTGCTCCTGATAAGGTTCAAAAGGAAAACGTGGTTAATTATTTGGGAGCGAAGGTTTGACCTGAAAAGATAATACCTCAAAAGATTGAGATAAGAAAAGATAATTTAAAGACTTTAAATGATTTTCAAAGGTTGTTAGGAGATATCAATTGGGTAAGAGGCTATTTAAAGCTACCAAATTATGAAATAAGACCTCTATATGATATTTTGAAAGGTGATTCAGCACTTAATTCTCCTAGGCAATTAACAGAAGAAGCAAGAAAAGCTTTATGTAAAGTGGAAGAAAGGTTACAGAGTGCCTTCCTAAAGAGATGGCAAGAAGGACAGCCCATTGCATTGTGCATATTTGCCACCTATGGTCAACCTACAGGATTGTTATGGCAGGACGGACCATTATTATGGACCTATTCAAAGATTTCTCCAAAAAAATCCATAGAACATTATCCCACTGCACTTGCTGCTTTAGCCTTGAATGGTATCCAACAATGCTTGCAGTCTTTTGGAGTTGCTCCTGCCAGTATAATAGTGCCTTATTCCAGTTATCAAATTAAGATTTTGTGTGGCACTGTAGATGACTGGGCAATATTGCAATGTAGCTTTGAAGGAGTGATTGATAACCATTATCCTAAACATCCATTGCTATCATTTTTTAAGGAGCACCCAGTGATATTCCCTAAGGTTACTTCAGCAGTACCACTTCAAGGATCACCAAATGTGTTTACTGATGGCTCAAAGACAGGCTGTGGAGCGTATTTGATAGAAAGACAAGAGCCCATGTTATGTCAGTTTCAACTGGGCTCCCCCCAAATAGTAGAGTTGAAAATAGTAATTGAGGTGTTTAAAAAATGTCAATTTTTAAACTTGGAAGCAGGTAAGTCGACAGCCTAGCTCTGCCAAGACAGGGTAGGTAAGTCCTTCATAATTCCTGCTCTACAACCAATGTCTGTCAGAGAAATGGGGCCAAATGGCTGAAGATTGATGCTGTAATGTATGGAGAGAAAATGGGAACTGTCCAGGCAGCCACTGGTATGTCATTTTTTAGTTTTGGAAGCGGCAGGCCCTGCACTTCCTATATAATCAGATATATTTATCCCTCTCAGGTCTCTGAGGTGGTTGAAGAATAGATACCTAGAGTCTCATAGTTAAATTTTGAGTTGTTTAGGAATCAAGAGGGTGTTCTGGATCTAAGAAGATATTTTTC
>CAJQZJ010033103.1:1286294-1319969 GCA_907164525.1 Lophiomys imhausi | reverse complement strand
ATAAATATATAATCAGATATATTTATCCCTCTCAGGTCTCTGAGGTGGTTGAAGAATAGATACCTAGAGTCTCATAGTTAAATTTTGAGTTGTTTAGGAATCAAGAGGGTGTTCTGGATCTAAGAAGATATTTTTAAAATTATGAGGCAAGTTAGTATGAAAGCTGAGTTAGATATAGAATTTTAAACTCATGGAGATGGTTAGATAGTAGAATGTTAAAGTCAGGTGCCAAATACATATGGACGGGACATTGGGAATGTATGCTAAGCCATATAACTCTTATAATCGTGGCCTATTTATTTGTGTTGTTTTGTATTGTATTTATAGTTATAAGAAAAAGAACCATTATTTGGACTGAAAGGGAGAGCTGTTGGGGGGGAAAAATAAATACCTTAAACTAAAAAAAAAGAAAAAAGAAGGGAAGAGGATGGTGGGGCTGAGGGGGAGGAGGGTGGAAGGGTGGGACTGGAGGGGGGAGTAGGGAGGGGATTGTGATTGAGATGCAACTTGAAGAAATAAAAAATAAATTATTAAAAAAAAATTAAATATTTCCACACAAGAAAGTAAAAAAAAAAATAAATGTCAATTTGCATTCAGTTTGATTTCAGATTCAGTTTATGTGGTCAACGCAGTGAAAGTATTAGAATTAGTAGGTCCTATTAAGAATAGTAGTACTGTATGTGCCTTATTACAAGAGTTACAAGTTTTAATCTGGCAGAGAAAAAGGTGTTTTTATATTCAACATATCAGAGCACATACAGGATTACCTGGACCATTAAGTGAGGGTAATAATAAAGTTGATCAATGGACCAGGATGGAATGCATTTTTTGGAGCACATTCCTGGATCAAGCCAGACAGTTTCACCAATTATTTCATGTAAATGCAAAAACTCTACAGCAGAAATTCCATTTGTCTAGAGCAGATGCTAGAAAAGTAGTTTTGGACATTCCTCAGTGTGTGATTCATCATCATCCTCCCAGTGTGGGAGTGAACCCTAGAGGGCTGTTGCCACTCAAAATCTGGCAAATGGACGTTACCCACATTTCAAAGTTTGGAAGCTTAAAATATATTCATGTATCTGTGGATACCTGCTCAGGTATCATACATGCTACACCTATGAGTGGAGAAAAGGCTTGCAATGTCATAGGACATTGCTTAGAAGCCTGGGCTGCATGGGAAAAACCACAGCAGCTGAAAATGGACAACGGAACAGCCTATACAACACAGTCCGTTGTCTCCTTCTGTAATCAGATGGAGGTACAGCTTAATCACTGATTACCATACAATCCTCAAGGACAAGGAATTGTGGAGCGTGCTCATCGCACCTTGAAAGAATGCTTGCAAAAACAAAAAGGGGGAATAGGCCAAGGCCGTACCCCCAAGGAAAGAATATCTTTAGCCTTATTTACTTTAAACTTTTTCAATTTGGATGCTCAAGGCCGCTCAGCAGAGGACAGACATCAGGATTCCCATGGTTCACCTAAAAGCATGGTAAAGTGGAAGGATATTTTGACAGGCTCTTTGCGGGGGCCTGACCCTGTGCTAACATGGACGAGAGGGTCTGTTTGTGTTTTTCCTCAGAATCAACAAGATCCAGTGTGGGTGCCTGAGCGCCTTGTGAGGAAGATTCGTCATGAAGACCTTCCTAAGGATCCTGGTGATAGTAGCAGTGAGTATGTCAGGAATGACCGAGCCGAGATGGGGGATCCTGTCGATATTCCCAAAGCCGATGCCAGTCAGACATGATGCAACTGTGTTTCCACGCTTATTTAGCAGTAATAGAAGCCTAGGCTTACCCTACCTTCCCTTTGATGATCAGAGAAGCCCTATAGAAGGTAATAGAAATGTCAGCTTGAAGGGTAGTTTGTGCTTTTTAATGAGCTTCAATAGGTCAGATGATACAAAATGCATTAAATTGTCTCAGCAGTCAGCAGATTTTTTACCACAACTGAGGTTTGGGGGTAGGTGTGGTGGTTTGTTTTCAGGCAATGGTTTTCGTCTTGAAGGATGGTGGCCCACACGAGTCTCTGACCGGAACCCCCCCGAACAGTCACGCTGGGCACCTTTTTGTAAAGGATCCACAGGAGAGGAAGGACCTTTTCCCTGGACTGGATGTCAGGAGCGCAGAGCAGTTTGGGTTCAACAAGATCATTTTTCCTTTAGTCCCATGATTTGTAATATAGAGAATAAGTCTTGTACAGGAATGCTTGATATATCTACTAGGGATCCTCAGCAGACTGACACCAATCCTTTTGATTTGTGGCTTTTGTGTGGAGTAAATGGAAGTTGCATGGACTTGGGACCTGTCATTATGCTTGGAGGAGGAATTTATCAAAGAGGTAATTTTTCCCTAGGGTCTGCTACCAGATTGGATTTCTCTAGCAGTAGTGGCTCTGGTACTTGGAATTCTTTGATTCATTCTTATCGCAACAAGAGCTTTTCAGCTTCGCCAGTATGTCTCTGGCCTCCCTTTCTGTGGATTGTAAGTAATGGGAGTGCATCCTTAGGTGAAGAAAAGTTAGTATGCACTCCAGGCACATGTTTTTATGCCCTATGCTGGAATGCCACAGCCTTTCCTGTGGCTGTGGTGACTAGAATGCCTCGATATGTACCAGTTCCTGTAGAGGCTCCTAATACCATGATGCTATTCAGATTTAAAAGAGATTTTGGCATCACTGCAGCTATTGTTACTGCTATCACTGTTGCTGCTGTGGGAGCTACTGCCTCAGCTATCGCCTTGTCTAGTTCTATACAGACTGCCAATGCCCTGAATAACATCTCAGCCACTGTGGCACAGGCATTGGATACTCAGGCCTCTATGAATTCTCATCTCAAAGGAAGTCTTATGATAGTTAATCAATGTATAGATTTAATACAAGAACAGATTGATTCTCTTTGGCAACTAGCACAGTTGGGGTGTGAGTGGAAATTGCAAGGTTTGTGTGTTACTTCCGTGCAATATCAAAATTATACAAAAGCTGCTAATTTGTCCAGACAATTGTCAAAGTTCCTCTTACAGGATTGGTCGGCTGAATTTGAAAATTTGATGAGAGAGCTGAGAGCGACAATCATCCACATCAACTCCACTCGGGTGGATCTGAGCCTGGCTACTGGCTTGACTTCCTGGATACAGACGGCTATGTATCATCTTAAGGAGTGGGCGGGCGTAGGCTCTTTGGCGATACTAATGATACTAGCCTCTCTGGTTTGCCTATGGTGCATCTACAAAATGAGAACCACACAAAAGCGTAATGCAGCCATGATTATACAAGCCCTTGTCGCCATTGAGGCAGGCCAGTCCCCTCAGGCATGGCTTGCTGCCGTGAAGTAAATCGTCACTAAGCATAGTCCCTGCCCACTGAGGAATTCGTTCCACGGATATTAGGGTCTGGTAAGTCAGTGACGGGGTTGACGGGTAAGTCTCGGCCACCTAAGAAAAGGCAGTCCCGAGTGGGGAGGCTGACCCAGAGACGGGTAAGAGTTTGAGCACCGCGCTCCTACAGGCTCAGGCCCACCGTGAGATCCCCAGATAGAGGGATTACGAAGCCTTTCCAGGGACTTTTACCAACTTTATAAAAAATAAAAAAGAGGAACTGTAGAGAGCTGCGAAGTGCCGCGCCCTAAAGACGGCGCTGGTCTCCGCCTTCCACCAGCCCGACGGTGAGTGCTCTTTATGATAATAAGTTCATATTTGGCAAAGACCGCTGATCTGGCTTGCTTCCGCATACGTAGACCTCTAAGATAGCACCACTTGGCTTTACTTGACTGGCTGTTTAATTAGTATTTAGCCTGTGGGTTGGGTATGCCCCATTATTCGGAAGACTGTTTTCAAGGGACCTGAATAAACTGCAGGAGAAGAGCTTTTGTGAGTTGCGTCATCCTTGCTGGACAAGGGGGGACGCGACATGTTTTAACGTTGTTACCTGCTTTTTTTTAATTGGTAAATTTATTTGTTTCTTGCTACAGGTTACATCCTTGACATATTGTCCTCTTTTCCCGCTTCCCAGCCCCACCCTCCCATGCTCTACTCCCTGACCCTTCCATCTCGATCCTCTGGGGTGGAGTGTCCCTGCATACCAGTCTCTCACCACAGATCAGGAGTAATATGAGGGCCGAGAGCTTCTTGATACACCGGGGGCCTACGAGGCAGTGCTGCCAGTGAAAGGTGTTTCCTTGCTATGGGGGGAAAACTAAAAAAAAAAAAAAAAAACCAACAGACACACAAACCCACAAAAACAAGAACAACAACAAAAAAAGAGAGGAAAAAGAAAGAGAAAAAAGAGGGAAAGGAAAAAGAAAAAGAAATGAAAAAAAAGAAAAAAATGTATGTCCATGTTCCTTCTGGTGTGTTGGTTGTAGTACAGATATCCTGTATGATTTAGCTAAAATCCTACTATAAGTGAATAGATGCCATGTGCATCCTTCTTAGTCTGGGTTAGCTCACACAGGATGAGCTTCTCTAGATCCATCCATTTGGTTGCAAATTGCATGATTTCATTGTTTCTGACAGCTGAGTAATATTCCATTGTATAGATGTACCACAATTTTTTAATCCATTCTTCAGTTGACGGACATCTGTGTTGTTTCCAGTTTCTAGCTATTACAAATAAGACTGCTATGAACATAGATGAGGAGACTTCCCTATGTCTCCGTGAGGTGTCCTTTGGGTGTATACCCAGAAGTGGTATGGCTGGGTCCTGAGGCAAAGTTATTCCAAGGTTTCTAAGATATCTCCAGACAGACCTCCATAGTGGTTGCACAAGTCTGCACTCCCACGAGCAATGGAAGAGGGTTCCCCTTTCTCCACACCCTCGCCAGCACATGCTGTCATTAGAGCTCTTTTTCTTAGCCATTTTGACAGGTGTGAGATGGAATCTCAGGGTCGTCTTGAATTGCATTTCTCTGATGATTAAGGATGTTGAGCATTTCTTCAGGTGACTCTCGGCCATTAGGGATTCCTCCTTTCTGAATTCTCTATTTAGCTCCGTCTCCCATTTTTTGATTGGATTATTTGGCTTCTTGGCATTTAGTTTCTTGAGTTCTTTGTAGATTTTAGATAATAGCCCTCTATCAGATGTGGGGTTGGTGAAGATTTTCTCCCAGTCTGTAGGCTGCCGTTTTGTTCGAATGACAGTGTCTTTTGCCTTACAGAAGCTTTTCAGTTTCATGAGGTCCCATTTATTGATTGTTGATCTCAGGTCCTGAGCTGTTGGTGTTCTGTTCAGGAAGTTGTCACCTGTGCCAATGAGTTCGAAGGTTTCTCCTACTTTTTCTTCTAGTATCTTTAGTGTGGCCGGCCTTATGTTGAGGTCTTTGATCCACTTGGAATTAAGTTTTGTACAAGGTGATAGGTATGGGTCTAATTTCATTCTTTTACAAGTGGACATCCAGTTGGACCAGCACCATTTGTTGAAGATGCTGTCCTTCTTCCATTGTGCGGTTTTGGCTTCTTTGTCAAAGATTAGTTCTCCTTATGTGTGTGGGTCCATGTTTGGGTCTTCAATTCGATTCCATTGATCCACTGGTCTGTTTCTATACCAGTACAATGCTGTTTTTATTATTATTGCTCTGTAGTACAGCTTGAAATCTGGGATGGTGATACCTACAGATGCTTTTTTATTGTACAGGATTGATTTAGCTATTCTGGGCTTTTTGTTGTTCCATATGAAGTTGAGTATAGCTTTTTCCACGTCTATAAAGAATTGTGTTGGTATTTTGATAGGAATTGCATTGAATCTATATATTGCTTTTGGTAGAATAGCCATTTTTATTAAGTTGATCCTACCTATCCCTGAGCATGGGAGATCTTTCCATCTTCTAAATGCCTCTTCCATTTCTTTCTTCAGGGGCTTGAAGTTCTTGTTGTATAGGTCCTTTACTTGCTTGGTTAGAGTTATCCCCAGGTATTTTATATTGTTTGTGGCTATTGTGAAGGGGGTTGTTTCCCTTATTTCTTTTTCGGTATGCTTGTTTGTTGTATAAAGAAGGGCTTCTGATTTTTTTGAGTTAATTTTGTATCCAGCCACCTTGCTGAAGTTGTTTATCAGCTGTAAGAGTTCTTTGGTGGAGTTTTTGAGGTCGCTTATGTATACTAACATATCATCTGTGAATAGGAATAATTTGACTTCTTTATTTCCAATGTTTATCCCTTTGATTTTTTTTAGTTGTCTTATTGCTCTAGCAAGAACTTCAAGTACTATCTATACTGAAGAGATATGGTGAAAGTGGAAATCCTTGTCTTGTCCCTGAGTTTAGAGGAAATGCTTCAAGCTTCTCTCAATTTAATTTGATGTTGGCCACTGGCTTGCTGTATATTGCCTTTATTATTTCTAGGTATGGTCTTTGTCTGCCCATTCTCTCCAGGACTTTTAGCATGAAGTGGTGTTGGATTTTGTCAAATGCTTTTTCTGCATATAGCGAGATTATCATTTGGTTTTTTTCTTTCATCTGGTTTATATGGTGAATTACATTGATAGACTTTCGTATATTGAACCATCCCTGCATTCCTGGGATGAAGCCTACTTGATCATGATGTATGATATTTTTGATGAGTTCTTGAATTCGGTTTGCTAGTATTTTATTAAGTATCTTTGCATCTATGTTCATGAGGGGATTGGTCTGAAGTACTCTTTCTTTTTTGGGTCTTTGTGTGGTTTAAGAATCAGAATGACAGTGGCCTCATAGAATGAGTTTGGCAGTGTTCTTTCTGTTTCTATGTGGTGGAAGAGTTTGAAGAGTAATGGTGTTAGCTCCTCTTTGCAAGTCCGGTAGAATTCCGTGCTAAAGCCATCTGGCCCTGGGCTTTTTTTTGGTTGGGAGATTATTAATGACTGTTTCTATTTCCTTAGGTGTTATTGGGCTGTTTAAGCTGTTAATCTGATTTTGATTTAGTTTTGGTAGGTGGAATTTATCGAGGAAATTGTCCATTTCGCTTAGGTTTTCAAATTTGGTGGAGTATAGATTTTTAAAGTAGGACCCGAATATTTTCTGGATCTCCTCGATGTCTGTTGTTATTTCTCCCTTTTCATTTCTGATTTTGTTGATTTGGGTTCTTTCTCTTTGCCTTTTAGTTAATTTGGCTAGGTGTCTGTCTATTTTGTTGATTTTCTCGAAGAACCAACTCTTGGTTTCATTGATTCTTTGTATAGTTCTTTTTGATTCTAAGTTGTTGATTTCAGCCCTAAATTTGATGATTTCCTGCCTTCTGCTCCTCTTGGGCGTGTTTGCTTCTTTTTTTCCAATTCACCCAGCTTAGCTGTTAATTCACTAATATGAGCTGTCACAATTTTCTTTTTGAATGCACTTAGTGCTATGAACTTTCCTCGTAACACAGCTTTTATTGTATCCCATAGGTTTGGGTATGTTTTGTCTTCATTGTCGTTGGATTTTAAGAAGTCTTTGATTTTCTTCTTTATTTCTTCCCTGACCCAGTGGTCATCCAGTAAGGAGCTGTTCAATTTCCATGTGTGTGTAGGCTTTCTGTTGATTCTTTTGCTGTTGAAGACCAGCTTTATTCTGTGGTGGTCTGATAAGATACAAGGTGTTATTTCAATTTTCTTGTATCTATTGAGACTATCTTTGTGTCCAACTATGTGGTCGATTTTGGAGAAGGTTCCGTGGGGTGCTGAGAAAAAGGTGTATTCCTTTGTGTTTGGGTGAAACGTTCTGTAGATGTCTGTTAGTTCCATTTGTTTCATGATCTCTGTTAGACTCAATATTTCTCTGTTTGGCCTCAGTCTTGATGATCTGTCCATTGTTGTGAGTGGGGTGTTGAAGTCTCCCACTACTAATGTGTTGTGATCGATGTGTGATGTAAGTTTTAGAAATATTTCTTTTACAAAAGTAGGTGCCTTTGTATTTGGGGCATAGATGTTCAGTATTGAGATTTCCTCTTGATGAATATTCCCTTTAATGAGTATATAATGCCCTTCTTTGTCCTTTTTCATTAACTTCAGTTGGAAGTCTGTTTTGTTTGATATTAGGATGGCTACTCCAGCTTGCTTTCTGGGTCCATTTGCTTGGAAAACCTTTCCCAGCCCTTTACTCTGAGGTAGTGACTATCTCTGGTAGTGAGATGTGTTTCTTGTATGCAGCAAAGGGACAGGTCTTGCTTACGGATCTTCTCTGTAAATCTGTGTCTTTTTATTGGGGAGTTGAGACCATTGGTGTTGATGGATATTAGTGACCTGGAGTTGTTGTTTCCCATTAGTTTGATATAGGTGATGGTCCTGTGTCTCTTTTGGTTTAGTTGCTGAGGGGTTTTCTATTCCCTTTGTTTTCTTGGGTGAAGTTTTCTTCTCTGGGATGGAATTTTCCTTCTAGGATTTTCTGTAGGGCTGGGTTTGTGGGGAGATATTGTTTAACTTTGATTTTGTCATGGAATATCTTGTTTTCTCCATCTATGTTGATAGAGATTTTTGCTGGGTACAGTAATCTGGCTGGGCATCTATGATCTCTCAGGACTTGTAGGATATCTGTCCAGGCCCTTCTAGCTTTTAAAGTTTCTGAGGAGAAGTCAGGTGTAATTCTGATGGGTCTGCCATTGTATGTGACTTGGCCTTTTTCTCTTACAGCTTTTAATATGCTTTCTTTGTTCTGTACATTTGGTGTTTCAATTATTATGTGGCGAGAGGAGTTTCTTTTCTGGTCTAATCTGTTTGGTGTTCTGTAAGCCTCTTTGATTTTTATTGGCATCTCTTTTTTCAGGTTTGGGAAGTTTTCTTCTATGATTTTTTGAAGATATTTCCTGGACCTTGGAGTTGGGAGTCTTCTCTTAACTCTATGCCTATGATTCTTAGGTTCCATCTTTTCGTTGAGTCCTTGATTTCTTCGATGTTGTGGGTGAGAGATTTTTTAGCCTTCTCATTTTCTTTGGATGTTGTACTGATTTCTTCCATCGAATCTTCCATGCCTGAGATCCTGTCTTCCATCTCTTGCATCCTATTGTTGATACTCGCATCCGTAGTTCCTGTTCTCTTCCCTTGGTTCTCCACTTCCTCTTTTAACTCTGACTGTGTTTTCTTTATTGTTTCTATTTCTATTTTCATGTCTTGTATGGTATTGTTCGTTTTGTACATTTCCTTCTCCAGCTTACTTGTTTTTGTCTGAAAATCTTTCATTGCTTTGTCTTTTTCCTGTTCATGCTCTGTCACCTTGGCTTGGAGTTCTTTAATGGTATTGTTCATTGTTTTGGCTTGTAAAATTGTGGCTTCTTTGAATACCTTCATAGATTTAAGTCCTTCTTGAAGGGACTCTATCACTTTCCATAATGCAGAATTGTCATTGTTTTCATGTGTTACTGTTGGTGTGAGGTCATCTGAATTGGATGAGCTAGGATAATTCTACTTTGTTGGAATCATATTTCCTTGATTTCTATTTTTTCTTGGACCTTTAGCCATGTGTGTGTTTTTAGCTGTCTGTTTTTGTCATTTTCTGTGTTTGGATACACAGGCGATGCTTTGGTGAAGGAGTCGAATTGCTTGGCTATCTGTCCTTTCTTACAGGGTGATCACAGGGTCACTGTGGTTTTAATAGCCTGAATCGTTGTGAGCTGGTGCAGCCTATTCCCAGGTAGTGAGTAATGGTCCGGGATTGTTTCACTGCTCCCAGTTCAGACTTCTCTATTTTGCACACTGAGTTATCAGCCTTCAATTGTTCTGATGGTATGGACCTGTTTGCCCAGGCACAGATTTTGTGGGCTTTGTTTTTCGTCAGGGAGGCTGACAGGGCCTGTCTCCACACCTAATGTGTCTGGGTTTACCCAAATACAGCTATGATCCCCTGGCTTCTGGTTACCTACTAGGCTTCTCCGCCACAGGCCTGGCTGCTTCCCTCCCTATCTGCTCTGCCGTGTGTGGGCGGAGTTTTGGCCCCTCCCGCCTTCTGAACTGGCCTCCCGTCCTAGCTGCTTTGCTGTGGGTGGGTGGAGCTTCGGCTCCTCTCTCTGTCAGAGCCGGCCTCCCGCCCTAGCTGCTTTGCGGTGGGTGCTCCGGGCAACAGCCCCACCCACCAGCGCCCGCTTCCCTCCCCAACTGCTCTGCCTGCCCACCTCCAGCTCTGGCTTGAGCGGCTGCAGATCATCCACTGAGTGCCCTTTTTCTTCCTTGTTAAGACTTCAACTATTCTGCAAAATTTCCTAAGTAGTTATAAGGTCTTCCTGAGGTGTGGGAAGCCCTGTAGGCTAGTGGGCGATCACCATGTGGCCTTTGATTCTTCCTGCTGTGTGTTGGGATCAATCTCACCAGGCGCCTCTCCAAATGGGAGTTCCCGAATCCCGGATTTAGTGGCTTCCGTGTCTGCGAGAGATCGAGGTCCAATTTATTAATTGTTGATCTTAGTGCTTGAGCTGTTGATGTTCTGCTCAGGAAATTGTCTCCTGTGCCCTAATTCAAGGCCGAGAAACCAAATAATCAAATCAAGAAATGGAGTATGGAGTTAAACCAAGAATTCAGTACAGAGAAATTTCTAAAGGCTGAGAAGCACATTAAGAAATGTTCAGCATCCTTAGTCATAAGGAAAATGCAAATCAAAATGATTTTGATGCTTTGTAAAATTCAAATGTAAAATGAGCTTCCATTTTACACCAGTCAGACTGGCAAAGATCAAAAACTCAAGTGACTGAACATGCTGGTGAGGATGTGGAGAAAAAAGAGCACTCCTCCATTACTGGTGGGAGTGTAAGTTTGTGCACCAACTCTGAAAATCAGTCTAGCATCTCCTCAGAAAATTAGGAATAGTTCTACCTCAAGATCCAACCACACCACCTCTGGGTATATACCCCAAATATGCATCACCAAATCACAAGAGCATTTCCTCAACTATGTTCAGGAACTTTATTTGTAATAGCCAGAAACTGGAAACAATGCAGATGTCCCTCAACTGAGGAATGGATAAAGAAATTGTGATACATCTACACAATGGAATACTACTATGCTATCAGAAACAAGGAAATCATGAAATTTGCTGGCAAATGGGTGGAACCAGAAAAGATCATCCTGAGTGAGCTAACACACACCCAGAAAGACACACAGGGTATTTACTCACTCATAAGTGGATATTAGCCAGTACATGCAGGATCACCATGCTACAATGAAGAGACTCAAAGAAACTAAGTATCAAGCAGGGTTCAAGAGATGATGATTGAATCCCTCTAAGCAGGGGGGATAAAATAGATGTTGGAAGTGGATGGAGAGAGGCATCTGGACAAGAACCTAATGTCACTGCTGTCATAGAAACCTATCTATTAGATAAGGGAAACACATGCAGAGACTCACAGCCAAGCAGCAGGCAAAAATTAGGGATTCTTGAGGAAAACTTATGGAAAGGTTTGAGGAAGCTGGAGGGATCAAGGAAACCATAAGAAGATCACAAAACCATTCACTGGGACACAAGGGTGCTCAAAGAGACTGAACCACCTAACAAAAAAGCTTTCAAGGACTGTTCCTATGCCCATTACATATATGAAGCTGATGAACTGCTTGATCCTGAAGTGGATCACCTAATAATTGGAATGGGGTCTATCTCAGACTTAGATGATGTTGTCACCCTCTGGAGCTCATTTTCCTAGCATAGATGCCGTATCTTGCATGGATGGAAGAGGTAGAACTTAGTCCTGATATGGTTTAATATGCCAGAGTGGATTGGTACTGAATGGTGTGGGAGGGTATAGAGGAAGAGGGTGGGAGGTTGGGAATGGGAGGAGAGGAAGGAAGGGAATGGGGATTAAGATAAAAAGAAAAAAATATTAAATAAAAAAGCAAGCAAGCAAACAAACAAACAAAAAAGTTAGAGTCTAACTCTGTTGAAACTAAAAATAATGCATTTAAAATGTAGAAATTTCCAATTTAAAATGACTATATCACTAAATTTTATTTGCACATGGAGAAGTCTGGGGATTTTATTGTTTCCATATCCTCTTTATTCTCCTGTGTACTTGTGCCTCTAGTGGCTATATTTTACATGGGAAGAAGAAAGAGTCAATTAATGAAGTTTCAATACACAATGCACAGAAATTTTTGACAAAAATTCCACCTAGTCTCTTAAGTTTGTCGTTGAGCAAGACATAAACTTTACAGAAAGAGAATTTAACTGAAAGTTTGAGTAATGAACATCAATAGAAACCTTATAATATAAAATTATTGCTTATCGTTTCTTAAAATATTCAGGCCCTTGTTACAGATTCACAGACACTCTTTAAACACTGGTAGTGCTGAATATTTTTTGTCACGCTAATGCAAATTAAAGTAATTTCAGAAGAAGTGACTTTCATTGAGAAACATTTCAATAAGAATGGGCTGTAGGCCATTCTATTGGTATCTTTTCTTGGTTAGCAACTGATATGGGAGGGCCTGTCCCACCATAGTCAGTGCCATCCCTAGGCAGAAGGTTCTGAGTTATATAAAAGAAAGTTCATTGAGGCCTGGAGATCAAGGCAGGAAACAACGTTGCTCTATTGTTCCTGTCTCTACTGTTTAAAGTTATTGTGGTGACTTCTTCAGTGATTATTTGTGACTGAAAAACAAGCCAAATGAACTCTTGTCTTGCTCAAGTAGCTTTTTTTCATTTACACTCAATAGACTGTAAACTAGAACATGGAATTTACCCATTTCATGAGACATCAAAATCTGGTATCTAAACTTGAGGTATAAAGGAAGCACATGAGTTGATGGTGGGTATTCCTGTCCATATGTATAAATACATCCAGTCAATGGAGATAACTACAAGATCATAGATTTCAGAGAAAACAGAGTATGCTAAACGTCAAGGAGGTCTAGAAAGCCTGGATTAGAGGTAAACAAGGAAGTGCACTTTAAAGAAAACACATGATTCCAAGAAGTTTTATATTGTTGCATATTTATTTAGGGATTACTGATCACTGAAGCGTTTTGTTAGGAAAATGTAATTTTCAGATGTGGGCCTAAGGGAAGAAATACCTCCCTGTTCAAAATGAAATAAAAGCTAGGAAAATAATTACAGTGCATGTCAGAATGCTGAGCAGAGGGAAAATAGTTGTTTGTTAGGAATATAAGATGATGAGATTTAAATTAAAAATAAACCTTAAAGAAATGTAACACTTATTACCTCAGTCAATCAGAAGTTATCACATAACACTAGTATTTCCTGGGACCTCCATTAATATGTATAATTAAATTCACTGTGACAATAAAGTTATAGTTGAATTAATAACATCGTGAAGATTCTCATACAGAAGGTCAATGATGACAGAGAAACTGAGTATCTTAAAGTAGTAAGAGAGGAAGAAAGTTTTCAATGGCTGAAGAAATGGCTCAGTAATAGAGAGTGCTTGTTGCTCTCCCAGAGTGTCAGAGTTCTTTTACTGCAACTCACATTATGCTGCTCATAACTGCTTCTAAGTCCAGTCCCAGGGGATCTGAAAGCTTCTTCTTGACTCTTCAGGTACCTGCAGTATGTGATGCACACATGTACACTAGAACATACACATGTACACAAGAAGTAATAAATACAAGTTTAAAAAGAAACAAAAAAATCATTTTGGGGACTACAAGCCAAACAGCAAAAGGGCCAAAATGAATAATAATGGAACAAGAGACTTGGACATCAGAGTTGTGCTAAATGCTAAATAATGCCAAGAAGTCAAAAAGGAGGTTCTTTTATCAAAAGATGTTACCAAGCAGATTATTATTATAACAAAAACCTATTATAGTTATTATATAATAATTTTTATATAATAACCTAGAAAATCTCATGTGGAAAATATTGTCAATAATTGAAACTGCATATTTCCACAAATACTGTCTGAGTAGTGAATTTCTAGATGTTTTAAAAAGTGTTATTCATTTGTATATGTTACTTCTGTCTTTATGATAACATAAATGAAAAATCAAAGCTGTGTAAGTTAAACGTTTACAACAAGACATTTAAACAGATATATCACGGTGATTACCACAATTATGCTACTAATTAACATTTCCATAATATTGCATTGGTACAATTGTGTGCACACATGTGGTGAGAATACAATTTCAGTTCTATGAAAATACCAACTGCACAATCCAATATTATTAATTGTAATTCCCATGCTGCATATGAGATTCCTAGAACCTCTTCATCACCAGTAACTTCTTCCTGAATGTAACTGAAACAAACATGGTTCTTACTGAAGATCTTCTTATTTCTTGTCTTCACCAATTCTGATTTTATACTAAATCAAACTTTTTTAGATTTTATGTGCATGAGATGATGCAGTGTTTTGTTATATTTGACTTATCTACTTTAACAAATTATCCCTTGGATTCACTAATATTGATGAAAGATTTTTTTTTTTTTGTAAAAAGGCTGCATGGCAATTCATGTGTGCACATATACACATGCATATTCCATAATTCTTAATCCAACACCTCACTGAAAAATGACCAGGGTAGTCAGTACCTTGTCTATTGTGAATAATGATGCAATGAACTTGAAGTGAAGATTTATAATGGATAGCTCTATTAATTCACTGTCCACTAACAGCATACACATTTTCTGCTTCCTCCAACACCTTGCTGAAACTTGTTATCATTTGTCTTTCTGACAACAGTCATTTTAACAAGAGTGAGGTAATTTTCAACTGAGGTATTGATTTACATTTCTCCAAAGATCAGTGATATTGAATTTTTTTTTTACAAGTGCTTCTCATTTGTGAGTTTTCCTTGGAAACAAACACAAACACAAAACACTCGCAAACATCCACCACACCCAGTCCTCATATATATGTATATGTTTAAGCCATTTGTCAATGCCTAAATTTTCTTATTTTTATTTTAGACTTTGTTTATTTACATGTTACTTTAAGATTCCCATACATAATTTAGACATTAATGCTGTATGTAATTTATATTTTTAGAAATAATCCAAAACTATTTTATTTTCTACTACAGAGATACTTGAACTCCACTCTATTCATCAGAACTAGATATGCAATGAAACTCACTGCCAATTAGAAGATGGATAGATAAGAAGAGGGTGGTACATATACACATTGGAATGTTATTTAAAGTTAAAAAATAAAAAGACTGAAGTAAATACATGAATAGAACTGGAAATTATATTGGGTGAGGTAACATAGGCCCAGAAATATAAACATGAAATATTCTTTCTTTTATGTGGATCTAAATCAAATTTTGTTAATTGTGTTAAGCATGAAGCTCTAATGCAAGCTGGAATGCCAGAACAAAACTAGGAGCAGCACATTTAGAATATCCACAGTAATTTATAGGTAAAGTGAAAGAACAGGTATGGAATGTTGAGGGTAAAACGACAGAGAAAGTTGGGGGAGGGGACATCAAAGTGTAGAGGAAAGGATTAATTAAAAAAAATGGGTGGACAGCTACATGAAACATACTATCTCACAAACTGACCAAAAAATAAATGAATGGATAATGGAATACATGTAATATAAAAGAAGAAGAGGGAAAACAGGGTTTTATATTAAATGTAGAAGGGGTTGGAGAAGATACTGAAAAGGAAAAAGTAGGAGTGGGTTAACCAAAGTTAAGTACATAACTACAAGCTAGTAAGCTAATTTGAAAATGTAAATTTTAAAATATAGTGATTTCAAATAGAATTACCCTACATGCATAGAAAATGTCATTCCAAAAACATATGTATTATTAAATAAAAATTACAGTACTTTTCTCTGAATAGTTGCTTAAGGAGCCCCTGTAAGTCTCTAAAACTCTACACACTATTGTCATCACCCTTTTTTATTCACCAAAACTTCATTATAAGATTGTATTTATTCCTGAAAATAACACAATATTGGGCAGCATAAAGGAGATAAACTAATCTGAAAACAAAACAGAAACAAAAACTGGACAAATCCGTTCTGCTGGACAGCATCCATAGTGACAGCGGTGCTACAAAGGCTCTGTGAGGTGACAGAAAACATTAGTCTTATCCAGGCATGGGTCTTGCATGCTGAAATATGGAACTGCTAGGTAGATCTTCTCACAAGAGTGGCACAATAGTTAAGAGGGAAATAACTGCTTTTTGAGTGGGTGTGAGCCATGCGTACTGGAAGGTTTTCTGTGTCTACTTGACACAACTTAAAGTCATCAGAGGAAAAGGGGCCTCAGTTGAGAAAATCCCTCCATGAGATCCAGCTATAAGACATTTTCTCAATTGGTAATCATTGTTGGAGGGCTCATCCCTGTGCTGGTATCCTGAGTTCTATGAGAAACCAGGCTGAATAGGCCAGGGGAAGGAAGTCAGTAAGCAGCACTTCTCCATGGCCTTTGCATCAGCTTCTGCTCCAGGTAACAGCCCTGCTTGGGTTCCTATCCTGACTTCTTCCAGTTATGGATGATGATCTGAATGTATAAGGTGAATGAACTTTCCTCTCCAGCTTGCTTTTTGGTCATGGAATTTTGTCTCAGCAATAGAAACTCTAACTAAGACACCATGTTTCCCAAGATTAAATTTCACATTTGGCAAATCAATACTGGCTGATAGTCCCAGGCTAAACAGGATGATATTTTGCTAAACAGTAGTGTTATCAAATTTTAATCTAAGTATTTATATTTATAGCTACAAATGTGAGGATTTTTTTTCTTGATAAGAGAAGCTTCTTTCTTTATGCTGTGGACAATAGTCACTAGAGAGATGCATATGTGGTCAAAATTCTGAGAATAAAAGAATCAGGGGAGTAAGAGCCAAAAAAAAAAAAAACCAGAAACAAAAACAAAAACAAAACAAAACAACAAAAAACACATAGAGAAAATGGCAGCACTGAATAGAAACGAGAAGATAGGGGAAGGGAACCCATAAACTGGAGGTTTAAGGTACTGGGTAGAATGAGAAGAGCTAACAGGAGTCGGGATGCCAGCAAGGTCTCTGTTACAGGTACTTGAGAGATAGAGAGAGCCTGGAGCCAGGATGCACTTTGGCATGCTCGTAGACTCCACAGCTAGCCATAGTCACCTGTTCCTTTTCCTTTGTATCACACACTGTGCAAAAGTGTTTTTGAAACATGACAGGACTGCAACACTTACAAAATCGTAGGATTTCTGGTTGTTTGCATAAAATTTGACCAAGAGCTAAGCAACAAAATGTTGGGTGATGGAAAATCAACATTTTTTCTTCATTTCTTTTCTTTTCTTTTTGAAAATGTGGTCACTGTTGTGCTTTCCATGCTTCAGTGGATAATGCAACACCTGTGTACAAGCAGGCACCACTAACTTGACTTAGTGGCTTATCATAAAATGAAAAGAAAAAGAACAAGAAGAGCAAGAACAGCAACAACAACATCAAGAAATGAAGACAGAAGTGAGATGTATATGTGTTGTGGGAGATTAGTGGAGAGCTAGAAGGAAATATTAAGAATAAGTTCACCTAGGTCCCAGCTCTACCTTTAATTCTAGAGGCTAGCAACCATGAGAGACCACCAGCTCTACCTACAATTGGCATCTAGTAGGCCTCAGCTCTACCTGTAATTGGTATCTCATAGGCCTCAGCTCTACCTGCATTCCCAGAGGATAGCAGCTATCAGAAAACACCAGCTGTATCTGCAATCCCATCAGGGACTACTAGAAGTCATCAGCCATCTGGGATTACCAGATGCCTGCATCCATCAGAGACTACCAGAGCCCTATAGCTATCAGGGACTACCAGAAGCCTGCAGCCATCAGGGATTATCAGCTCTCCCTGTATCCCTAAAGATCTGCTGCCACCCAGGACAGCCAGAGGCCTGTGGCAATCAGGGACTACTGGATCAATCTGCAATCCCAGAGGCCCACAGGCATCAGGGTACACCAGGCCTGCCAGTGCCAGGGACAGACAACTAGCTAAAGTCAAGTGTAAGAATATAATCAACAAAACCCAGGACAATATGGCACCACCAAAACTCAGCTATCCTCCTAGAACAAGCCCAGGATATCCTAACACACAGGAACTTCAAGAAAATGATCTAAATTTTTTTCTTAAATTTTATTACTTCAAGTTACATCTGTATTACTACTCCCCCCTCCACCCACTCCTGGTCCCACCTTCCCACCCTCTACCCCTCTCCCACTCTTCCCATCCCTCCTGTGTGGGGAGCCTCCATGTATTGGCCCACTCAGTTTGTTAGTCACTTGAGGCATATATTTACTTATAACTGGATTTTAAGCTTATGGTACAGGATAACCATCCTACACTCAATAAACCCAAAAGAGCAGGAACATGGACTTGGTTACCCATTAGTGGAAAATCCACTCTAGAGGAACTTCCATGTACGTCCCCTGTGCAAGAGGAAGTTTTAAGAACTTAAATGTAATTTTATTAAGAAGATAGAAGGCCCAAAGAGGAAATGAATAAACCTCACAAAGATACAGGAAAATTCAATCAAACAGATAAAAGAAATGAATAAATCCCTTAAGGATATATAGACAACACAAACAAGAGAAGGAAATGAATGAAAGTATTCAAGATCTGAAAATGGAAATAGATGCATTAAAGAAAATAAACTGAGTCAATCCAAGACACGGAAAATCTAGAACAGAGAACAGGAACTACAGATGCAAACATCACTAACAGAATACAAGAGATGGAAGAGAGAATCTCAGGCATAGAAAAGATAGAAGAAATTCATACATCTGTCAGGCAAAATGCTAAATTAAACAAAAGGTTTTAACACAAACGTTACAGGAAATTCGGGACACTATGAAAAGACCAAAACAAAGTATAATAGAAATAAAAGAAGATTTGCATCTCAAAGGCCCAGAAAATATCTTCAAGAAAATTTCCCTAACCAAAAATAAGTGATGCCTACAAGCATACAAGAAGCTTACAAACCAAATGGGTTGTACCGAAAAAGAAAATCCTCCCTCCACATAATAAACACAAAACACAAAGAAAGAATATTAAAAAAAAACAGCAAAAGATAAGGGTCAAGTAAGTTTTAAATGCACTATTATAATTATAACAGACTTCTCAACAGAGACTTTAAAGTCAGAACTTTTTAGATGTAGTAGAGTTTCTAAGAGATCACAGATGCTGTCCATTACTACTATACCTTACAATTTTTTATCATCATAGATGGAGAAAACAAGATATTCCATGACAAAACAAAACATAAATAATATCTTTCCACTAACCCTGACCCAAATAGGATACTAGAAGGCAAAATTCAAAAACAAAGAGGGCAATTAAAATCAGGGAAACTGATGGGGGGCATCTTTGAAATAAGTGGGAGACCTCCAAGGAGTATATACTTCTGGGAGGATAAGAGGGTGACCCTTATCCTAACAGTGAGGGACAGGGAGATGGGAGTGGACACCTTAAAGCCTGACAAGTCTCCCAGTGGAGGGAGGGGGACACCAACCACAAAATATTCCACCCAAAATTTACCCAGCCTACTACATCTACAGGGATGTAAGAAAGGGATAATCAATAACTGGCACAACTTGAGATCCAGCACATAGGAGAGTCAGTCCCTGACACTATTAATGATACTCTAATGTATTTGCAGATAGGGGCCTCGAACAACAGTCCTATGAGAAGCTCGACCAAACGGTGGATCAAACAAATGCTGAGACCCACACTGAAACATTAGGTGGACAGGACTTGAGCCCCCTATACATATGGAGTTGATAGACAGCTTGGTCTTCATGTGAATATCCTAACAGGTAGAGAGGAGATTGCCTTTGACAAGGACTCTGTTGCCAGTTTGAGGATTAATTTCCCCTAGTGGGGTTGCAATGTCTAGTCTCAATGGAAGAAGCTTCTCTTGGGCCTGATCTGTCTTGATGGATTAGAGTGGGTTGGTATGGAGAGTGGTATCTCCCCATTTCTGAGAAGTGGGGGAGGGAAGGGGAAGAGGATGGAAGGATGGGACTAGAGTGAGATGGCCTGGATAGGATTGTAAAATGGATTTTTTTTTTTAAAAAAAAGAAAGAAAACACAGGAAAGAAATAATTTCACACAAGCAAAACCAAAAGAAGGCAAACACACACATATGCACATACAAACTATCAAAATCAACATCAAAATAACAGGAAACAACAATCATTGCTCATTAATATTTCTCAACATCAATGAACTCAATTACCCAATTAAAAACATAGGCTAAGAGAATGTATCGAAAAAATTGGATGCCTCATTCTACAGCAACAGATTGAGATTATCTCAAGGTGACGGGCTGGAAAAAGGTTTTCTAAGGAAATAGAATCAAGAAGCGAGCAGAAGTAGTCATTCCAATATCTAATAAAATGGACTTTCATCCAAATGTAATCAAAAGAGGTGGGTATGATATTTCATACTCACAAGAGGTAAAATCCACTAAGCTGACATCTCAATTCTGATCATCTATGTCCCAAAAGTAATATTTATTTTACAAATGCACCCACATTAGTAAAAGAAATATTACTAAAACTTAAATCCCACATCAAACCCCACACACTGATAGTGGGATACTTCAACACCCCACTCTCACCAACAGACAAGTCATAGAGACAGAAACTCAACAGGAAATAATGAAACTAATTGACTTTGAATCAAATGGACCAAACATATCTACAGAACATTTTACCCAAACACCAAAGAATATATCTTCTCCTCAGCACCTCATGGAACCTTCTCCAAAACTGACCATATACTCAGTCACAAAGAAAGCCTCCTTAGATACAAGAAGATTGAAATAACCCTTTGTATCTTATCAGACCACAATGGATTAAAGTTGGACCTCAACAACACCAGAAACAGCAGAAAGCCTAGAAGCTCATCAAAAGTTAACAACTCCAACTCTTTACTCAGTTACCACAGGGAAGCAATAAGGAAATAAATTAATGACTTTCCAGAATTCAATGAAAATGAAGGCACAATATATGTGAACATATGAGACACAATGAAGTCATTGGTAAGAGGAAAGTTCAGGGCACTAAGTACATTCATAAAGAAATTGGAGAGAACTCATACTAGCAAGTTAATAGGACATCTGAAAGCTCGAGAACAAAAGGAAGAAAAGAGGAGTATATGGCAGTAAATAATCAAATTCAGTGCTGAAATGAGTACAAAGCATCAGAGAAACTTTAAGCAGGTTCTTTGAGAAAACCAACAAGATACACAAACCCTTATCTAAACTAACTAAACAGGTAGACAGATAATATCCAAATCAACAAAATCATAAATGAAGAAGGGGACATAACAACAGACACTGAGGAAATCCAAAGAATAATTGGATCCTATTTCAAAAGCCTATACTCCACAAAACTGGAAAATCTAAATGAAATGAATAATTTTCTTGATAGATTCCACATATCAAAATTAATGAATATCAAGTTAATAATCTAAATAGTCCTTTAATCCTTAAGGAAATAAAATAAATCACTAAAAGTCTTCCAACCAAAAGAAGTAAGAGTCCGTTGGTTTTATAGCAAAATTATACCAGAATTTTAAACCAAAGCTAATATCAACACTCTTCAAACTATGCCACAAAATAGAAACTGAAGGAACATTGCCAAACTCATTCTATGAAGTTACAGTTCACCTTGATACCTAAAGAACACAGACATCCAACCAAGAAAGATAATTTCAGACCAATATCCATCATGAACATTGATTCAAAAATATTCAGCAAAATACTTGCAAACTAAATCCAAGAACTCATCAATAATGTCATCCACCATGATGAAGTAGGCTTCATTCTAGGGATGGAGGAGTGATTCTATATAAGAAAATCCATCAATATAATCTAAAATATAAGTAAACTTAGAATTAAAAAAGATCATTTCATTAGATGTTTAAAAAGCTTTTGACAAAAGCCAATACCCCTTCAAGTTAAAAGTCTTGGCGAGATAAGGGATACAAGGGCCATACATAAACATAATAAAGGAAATATACAGCAAACTGATAACCAACATCAAATTAAAAGAGGAGAAACTTAAAGCCATTTCACGATAATTAATGACAAGACAAGGTTGTCAACTCACTCCATATCTCTTCCATATAGTGCTTGAAGTTCTAGTTAGAGCATTAAGACAATGAAAGGAAATCAAGGAGATACAAATTTGAAAGGAAGAAGTCAAGGTATCTCTTTTGCAGAAGGTATGATAGTGCAAATAAGTTACTCCCAGAATTCTATTAGAGAAGTCCTACAGTTGATAAACACCATCAGCAAAGTGGCTGGATATAAAATTAACTCAAAAAAATCAGTAGCACCTTTTTATGAAAATGAAAAGCAGGTCGAAAAAGAAATTAGGGAAACAACATCTTTCACATTAGCCATAAATAATATTAAATATCTTGGTGTAACTCTAACCAAGCAAGTGAAAAACCTACATGACAAGAACTTTAAATCTCTGAAAAAAGAAAATGAAGAAGATATCAGAAGACATAAAGATCTTGCATGCTCATGAATCTGAGGGATTAACATAAGAAAAATGCCCTCCTTACTGAAACTTTGTATATACAATATACATAATTCAATGCAGTTCCCATCATTATTATACCACAATTCTTTATAGACCTTGATAACTCAATTTTCAATTTCATATGGAAAAATAAAAATACAATTTCAATTTCATATGGAAAAAACAAAAATATACATAGTTAAAACAATCCTGTACAGTAAAAGAACTTCTGGAGGTATCACCATTCCTGATTTCAAGTTGTACTACAAAGAAATAGGAATAGAAACTTCAGAATATTGACATAGAAACAGACAACTGTTTGGAATCAACTCGATGATCTAGAAGTAAACCCACACATGCACGAACACTTAATTTTTGACAAAGAAGCCAAAGTATACAATGGAAAAAAATAAAACATCTTCAACAAATGATGCTGGTCAAACTGTATTTCTGCAGGTTGAAAATAGAAATTGATCTATATTAAGTACAATTAAAAATGAGGTACAGAGCTAAACCAAGAATTCTCAACAGAAGAAGCTAATGGCAGAGAAGCACTTGAAAAAATGTTAAACTTCATTAGTCTTCAGGGAAATGCAAATTAAAAAAATTCTGAAATTCCATCTTACACCTGTCAGAATGGCTAAGATCAAAAACTCAAGATACAGCAGATGCTGACATGAATCTGGAGCAAGGGGAACACTCCTCTATTGCTCGTGAGAGTGCAAAGTTGTACAAGCTCTGTGGAAATCAGTCTGGTGGCTTCTCTGAAAATTGAAATATTTCTACCTCAAGACCCAGTATACCACTACAGAGTAAATGTCCAAAAGATGCCATATGATAAGGAAATTTGTTCAAATATGTTCATAGCATATTTATTCACAATACCCAGAAACTGGAAACAGATCAAATGTCCCTCAACATAAAAGTCGATAAAGCAACTGTATTATTTACACAGTGGAATACTACTCAGCTATTAAAAATAATGACATCGTGAAATTTGCAGGCAAATGAATGGAACTAGAGAATATCATCCTCAGTGAGGTAACGAGAGAGACACACATGGTTTGTACTCACTCATAAGTGGATGTTAGTCATATACTACAAGATGACCATTCTACAATCCACAGACCAAAAGATGCTAAGTAACAAGGACGGCACAAATGAGAATGCTTGAATCTTACTCAGAATTGGAAATAAAATAGACATCAGAATTGGATGAAGAGGGAACTGGGAGGGAAAGGAAGTGGGGAGGGAAATAAGAGTGGGGATCAGGGGTAGGGCGAGAGTGGGTGGGATACCAGAGGTTTGGGAGAGATAATAGAAACTGATGGGGTCTCATCTCTGACAGAAACTGGAGACTCTCAATGAAGTAGAAACTGGAGACCAGCAATTGTGCAGGCTCCTGAGAAGACACAATAATAATTCTAGCTGAGACTCCTAGTAGAGGAGGATATGTAGATTGAAGTGGCCTCCTCCTGTAGCCATGCAGGACTTCCAGTGGAGGGAGTGGGACACTAACCTGTCCACAAACACTTCAACCCAAAATTTGCCATGCCTACAAGATGCATAGGGATAAAGATGAAGAATGGATTGGGGAAAGTTCAACTAGAGATAGTCCTAAATTGTGACCCATCCTATGGGAGAGACCCAACCTTCTAATGTTACTCTGCTATGCTTACAGACATTGGCCTAGCATAACTGTCCTCTGAGAGGCTTCATCTAGAAGTTGACAGAAAGCAATTCAGAGAACCGCGGCTAAACATTAAACAGCGATCTGGGAGACTTGCTGAAAAGTTGAGGGAAGGATAGAAGGATCTGAGGTGATAACTCCAGAAGAAGATCAATAGAATCAACTACGCTAGGCCCAGAAGGGCACACGGAGACTGAGCACTAACCAAAAAGCATGTATGGACTGGACCCCTACACATAGGTAGCTGATGGGCAGCTTAGTCTTTATGCGGATCCTCTAGCATTTGGAGTGGTGTTGTCACTGACACGTACTCTGTTGCCTGCTTTTGGATCACTTTCCCCTAGCTGGGTTGCCTTATCTGGCTCTAGTGGAAGAAGATAAACTTAGTTCAGATTCAACTTGATATACTGGGACATATTGGGGGCAGACTCCCCTTCTCTGAGGATAAGGGGTGGCGGAATTGGGGAAGAGGATGGGAAGGTGGAACTGGGAGGAGAGGAGAGAGTGAGGAGCGATCAGTATGAAATGTGGAGAAATAAATCAATGGGATAAAAGAATATGTATATTTGTATTTCAAATATAATTATGTAATTACATTTGTTATTAATTGTGTTATTCTCTAGTTGCTGCTTAGGCCATATACTTTACTTCAATGTTGCCCCCCTTCACAGATACAGTCACTCTATTGGTATTTTGTGATTCGCTAGCTAACAGACTTCCTGGAGCAATGGCCGCTTACCTGGGGACATAAGTTTACATAGAAAAGGGCTACTGCTCCTTATCATGAGCAAGAAATTACTTACTTATTTTAACTGATTTGTGCAAATATTTAAGTAGAAAAATTACTTTGAATTTCTTTGTAACTGGGATCTTTCATAGTTTCTTATATGGGAACTTCGGGAAGAATATGTATTTTTCATCACTTTCAAATTTCCTTATTATCATTTCATTATTATTTTAAACTTTACTCATCAAATTTAGAGTATATTTACTATTTTTTACTCAATACATTAGAGGATTTTTATGTAACTTGCAATTATTATTGTGTGTAAGCAAGGAATGTTAAAATATGGTGAGTTAAAATTATATAGCTATTTTTCTTTAAGTAGTTTGCATTTAATTTGCATATATGCATTTATAAATATAGGAAAATATGTATTAAAGATATAAAAATATAATTATCTTCCATGCATTCTAATGTAATTCACAAAATGATACCAGATATATAGATATTATGAAAAAACTAAGTTTGGACTTTGAATATTAAATTCTATGGATAGTGAAAAGCAAGAGACTACCAATATCCTTCTAAGATCATTTTTATGGATGATTTCTTTGGTGCATATATTTTCTTACAGATCTTATGCACATTCTTTGCAGAAGATGAGTTCCAGAAGCCTCATTTAGTTTAAAATGTAATAACCATAGATGAAAATAAAGGATACTGTCACTTGGAGAGGGGTAAGAATTGCATGTATGTTACCATGTTTTGTCAGTTATTTAACAATTAGTAAATTCTAACCACTGATAAATTTGGCCTTATTTCAAAATTTATCTATCATCTGTGAATTGTCTTGCTCTGCAATGTGTTTCAGTTTGAACAAGTTCTTTTATTCTAATTAGGCTAGTATGCATACTAGCCTAAGTAGAATAAAAGAAAAATTTCTCTTAAAAGAGAGGGTGGTTCCTAAAAAAAATCAATTAACATTTACTTTAATTAAGAAAATCTTGAAATAGATTACATAGCAAATTATTTCACTCTTTCAGATGTTCGGGTAGTGTTAAGCATTCAAATGTTAATTGGCCCTGTTTGCTGTCTGTTACTTATATTGATTCTGATTGGTTAAATAAAATGCTGAGGCCTGAGATTGGGTAAAGACAGAGAAATGTGGGACTTCCTGAGATTAGAACAGGAAGCCTGTGCTTTAGACAAATGATTAATGCATTCCAGCCAGGAGCAGGAAGAAAGAGGCACACACCATGGGATAGAAAAAAGAACCTCATTCCACATGGCCAGGAACAACGGCATAGCATGGAGAATGGCAGTCCAAGGGGACGTATGTATATATGGGGTCATATTTGGGTAATAGACTTAATAGCTAGCTTAGATGGGCTAGGATTGCACAATTCAGGCCAAGGCTTGTTAAAATCCATGTGGTGTCTCTGTGTGCTCATTTATAATGGCAGAATAAGGATTAAAGGCTGCCGAACAAATTAACAATAATCTAAATACTGGTTAAATAATTTAATTAGCCATATATTTTTTTACATATGGCTTCCAACTATGGCAATTAGAAGCAATGCTTATAGTCTGAGAAGGCCTGGGTGAAAGCTGGTTTCCTAGCCAAACATCAGGAAACCAAACTCATATGTATTTCAAAGGTGCAGCTACCTTAACAAAAGCTGTTGCCTTGCAGCAAAGTTGGAGAGCTAAAGCTTAGCTCTCCTTATGTACTAAAAAACTGGCAGCCTTCTAAACAGAATTTGAAAGCAGAATTAATCGCCTAGATTAAAAATGGAGGAATTCATAATGCATCAATATGTTTAGATTCCAATTGAGTTTGTTCCTCTTAGCAAGCAAATGATTTTTACCCTGACAATTGTAGTTCCTGGTATCTTTTTTGAGAAAGTTCAGACTAGGATAGTCTTAAAAGAAAGAATTTACAGATGGAATGCTAAATTGCCAACAATGATACTGGAGGAAGGAGCGGGGCTTTTCCTGATAAATAATGCAAAATTGATGGCAGCTGGAGCTAAGAGCTCCCTGGGTACTAGGTGCCTGTCAGGAGTTTCTGGTATTGGCCCACCAGTGAAATACAGTCGCAACTAGATTTCAATGAATAATGAACAAAGCTTTAATTGCAGCATGGGATGGCATGGTTAGACATGTCAAAGTATATGATGGCATGGTTAGAACATGGATTTTGGAATGTTTTTCTTTGCTTGATTTTTGCTTAGATGTCCTTGATTGTTTGGCATTGCTAAAACATAAGAGATTTTTGAAGATTTTGGACAGATTTCGAATTGTCACTGCAGTTCAAAGTTGCTCTCTGGGTTACAGAGTTACTATTATCTGGGATTTAAGTGAAATATTTGAGCAGGGTGGTACTCGCACATACCCTTAATTCCTTAATCTCCTCACACTAGAGGAAGAACCAGGCAGATCTCTGGATTCTAGACCAGCCTGGTTTAAACAATGAAGGCAGGGTGGGAACCCTGCTGAGAAGATAAGACTGCTGGCTGAAGACAGTCTAGAATTCAAAAAAGACACATTTTTCCCCCTTGATGTTAAGATTAATAATGTCCTTACTGATCTAATGGATGAATGCACATAATCTTAAATTTACGTAAAGAGAAAAGGATCCTAAGCCAGTCTCCTTAGGTGTGGGGCTCACACTGGAGAACTGGTTTCAAGAGGCATTTTGCCCCTAAAAGACATATATTAATTGCTGTGTGTGGTGGTGCACACCTTTAATCCAAGCACATGGGAGACAGAGGCAGACTAATCTCTGTGAGTTCAAGGTCAGCCTGGTCTACAAAGTGATTCCAGGACAAGGATATACAGAGAAATCCTGCCTCAGGAAAAAAAAAAAAAAGGAGGAGAGAGAGAGAGAGATATTCTGTTAACCAATGCAAGGACCCAGAGTTAGGCTAGGGAAGAACATGCAAACAGCATACCTCCCACAGCCAACAGTTAAGAAAAGATAACATAAAATAACATATCATGCTATTTTACACCAGTCTCCTTAAGAATGGAGCTTTCATGGGAAAATTGGAACTCAAACTAATACAAAAATGGTTTAATTAATGCTATTGTTTAATAAGGGTAATTCAGTTATTTAAATTCATACCTTGATCTCAAAACTTGGGAGACAAGGAAAAAACAGGTTCCTTGTGTGTTTGAGGCCAATCTAATCTACAGAGCTCTACAGAGCAAATCAAGACAGCCCAAGCTACAAAGAAAAACTCTGTCTCAATAAGGATAGATATATCCAAATAAAAATTAAATCTCTGAAGAAAGGAGAAAAGGAAAGAAAAATATATAAATGCATACCTTTGTTCCCAAACCATGGGAGATAAAGACAGAGACAGATTGGTTCCTTTTGAGCTTGAGGCCAACCTAATCTACAAAAAGCCAGAACAATACAGAATAAACCTGTTTTAATCAATTAATCAATTTATGTCAACTATAGAGGGGAATACTTAAACTCCATACAGTCTTATACTGTATTTTCAATTTAAAATAGATTGCATATGTATGTGATGCTATTGCATGCCATCCTTTTATATAACATGAATGAAGACTTACAAATGTCTTTCTTCTGTTCAAACAAAGAAAAGAAAATATTCCTTCATTGATTTGTGCATCCTGCACATCCAAGGCATTTTGGTAATTGCAGAACTATATGTTACTTGTGAGAAATTATATATTTTCATAACAATGGGACCTGAGTCCAAAGAAGACAAATAACCCAAATGATCCAGCCTCATAGATTGCCTCAATAGCTGTTTCCTCAAAAATCTGAATCGAGAACAACTTCAAACAGCTTGCTGAGATGGCCCAGCCTCAAAGACTGCTCCAGACAGGACATCAATAAACCCCTGAACTTTCCCACCAAAGTCCAGCTTCGAACTAAAAATTGCTCAGAACATTCAAATAGCTGAGCACATAGAGACTGGACAACAAATGTTACAATTTACTTGCTTAACCATTTTTTTAAAATTTGGGCCCCTAAACAGGTTTTCTGCATCCCAATTCAGCAGGAAGAAATTTTAAGAGAATGACGTCCCATTCCCAAAAAGTGGGGTGGATGATTCTTTGGTTATTTGATGGGTTATAGATGTCATTTAGGGGTAATGGTTACAAATTGTTATATGGTCTTGTTAAGCAAAGTGTAGGAGGTTAGGCTCAGGGATTTCTTTCTCTTTCTCCTTCTTTTCTCTTATATAGGGGGAGAAGACTTGAAAAGAAAAAAGAGAGGGAATATGGATATATAGTATAGAATTGATAAGATAAAATGATAGATTATTGAATCTACTCTGATAGATCTTTGTAGACTGATATAAAATTAAGGCTATATTTTGACTAGGTACTGTACCTATGTAATTCTTAAATTTGCAATGTGAAGTTCTTGTCCTTTTGACAGTAACTATCACAAACTGTCATATTTATTTTTGGAATCTGCTTTCCTATGCTTCCTACTCAAATGATAACTTTGTCCCTTCTTATGTCTTTGATGGAGTTGAAGGCATAAGAGTTATAAAATTTCAATTGAACTTGAGTTGTTTAGAATTTAAAAGGATATTTTCAAGTCTAAATAAAATATTTAGGTTTATAAATATAGGATATGAAAGAAATTATTTAGGTTCAGAGCTTTAGACACACCAAGATAGATAGATGATTTTTTTCTTCTTCAAGATTGCCTGATACAAATAGGCTAAACATTATGTGTATAACTTTTATGTATGGTTTTCTTGATTGTTTCATATTTGTTCTTATTGTTTTAAGAGTTAAAAAATTAGCCTTTTTTTTTAGAAAAAAGAAGGGAATTGATGGTGTAGTGTTAAGCATTCTAAATGTTAATTAACTGGTCCTGCTTGCTGTCTGTTTCTTACATTGACTCTGATTGGTTAAATAATATGCCAAGGCCTGAGATTGGGCAAAGACAGAGAAAGGTGGGACTTCTTGAGATTAGAATATGAAGCCTGTGCTTTGGACAGAAGAAAAAAGTATTCCAGCCAGGAGCAGCAGTAAGAAGGAGGCACACGCCATGGGGTAGATGCAAGAGGATCATTCCAGATGGCCTGGAACATCGGCTAGTGTGGAGAATGGACATATGTATTTATGGGGTCATATTTGGGTAATAGACTTAAGAGCTAGCTTAGATGGGCCAGGATTGCACAACTCAGGCCAAGGCTTATTAAAATCCATGTGGTGTCCGTGTGCTCATTTATAATGGCTGCTTAAAGATTAACAGCTGCCAACCAATTAAATATAACCTAAACACTGTTAATTAATTTAATTAATTTTCTCAACATTCAGATGTGATGCCCTCTCCATTTTCAGGTTAATATTTGATGCTGAATGTGAATCTTGCTGTTTCTAAAGGTCCTCTGGGAATTAAATCATCTTGGAGTAGGATGGTGACAGAGCATGGCCCACTAAATGACTCTATTTTAATTCAGGACCTTTAAGTAAGAAAAATGATTTAATGTAAAAGAGAATACAAATTTATTTTCAATTTAAAACTGATGATGATGTTTCTGTTCAATGCACATATTTAGAACATTCCTTGTATTTAAATGTCTATTTTAAAATTGAAATAAAAATAAAATTAATGATTTTATAAAATTAAAAATAAATTATAAACAACCATTATGAATCTGTGTAACTTTCTTTGTCCAGAAACAGAATTTCCCTCCATGGGCATCATCATTTTCCTCACTGTTACAAAAGTGGAGCAATGGAAAATATTTTGAAATCCTATTATTCCTACTTTGTTGTTGTTTCTTTGATATCATTAAATTTTAGTTTACTCATTCTCAAAATATAAGTAATAATACCTCTCTCATATGGACAAGAATTTCATCATATTTTGCGCACTCAGTATTTCTCTGGCATATCCAAAGCATCACTGTGATCAAATCTCATGCCCCTTGCTTCTAGTAAAGATGAGACAAGGAGAATAGGATGCCTGTTATCCTTGCAACCAACATCTTTCCTTTCCTCCCAAGAACAGTTATAACTAGACATTTCCTATAAAAACTGAATGAAGTTTTTACATTTCTGGCAGAAGTGAAAAGACAAATTGACCCCAGTGAAGCACATTCCTGTAAAGGAAGTGCTGAGAAGTATTTTCTGTAGGGTCTACAAGTTGTTCTCACATTTCTCTGGTTTTCCTGTTTTCATCTTTTTTTGTCAGGAGTGTCATAGGCTCTCAGTGCACAGACCAGGCTGTCCTGAAACTTGGTACAATCCTCCAGTACCACTTTGGGTCATGGTGCCCTCATATTAAAATTCTTTTCTGAAGTCTTTACTTGAGTCACATACTCTTGTAAATTCTTGGAGTTTACTGAAGCTACATATGCTGATTTAAAGAAAAATAATACCGAATTATATAAAAGTCATAAAGGATGACTCTAGTGGATCAGGAATACTGGATCTCACATGAAAAGTGACAAGTACAAATTTATGAATAAAAAATATAAATTATGCTCATTTGATTGTTTGCTGTATTCTCTCCATCATTATTTAATTTATTTTCTTCAATTACTAAAAGACTTAGAATGCTTGACTAATTTCAATTAAATAATAAAATCAATAAAATTATTTAAACTTAATTTTAATTTAAATTCATTAAGTTTTCTCATAAGTGAGTTTCCTCCTTATTATCCCTTAATATGCATTAATTGTACAAAATAATGAATTTTACTATGACACTGTCTATGGCTTTACTATGACAGGTACTGAGGTATTTTGATTGTATTTATTCCTCTATTACTCCTACTTATACCCTCACCCCCACTTGCCATGGCCTTGATCCTGTTTTTTTCCCTAGGAGTCATCATTTTATTTTAATCTTTTATATTAAACATATGATAAAAATGTTTAAGAGGATCTATTCTTTATATTAAATTTTAATTTTTATGGCTGTCTCACTCCATGTCACAAGTACAGGTGCTCACAGTGACTAGGAAAGAACTACAGATCCCTTGGAGCTGGAGCTGCAGGCATTATTTTATTTGCTTTATATTGGTATTCCAACTGAACCCAGGCCCTGTAGAAGAAATTCATGAATTCTTAACCACTGACCTGTCTTCCTCTTCCCAGAGTCTGATTTTGCTGTTATGATTATTTTTATAGTGTTATAAAAACTACACAATTTACTAGCTAAGAAATTTTAAAAAATCATTTGATCATAATAATTCTAAATATATTAATTCGATAAAAATAATGTATTTCTTTGGTTTTTACATTGCCTGTATATTTTCAAAAATATTATTGGCTCCAAATTGTAGTTTACTTGAAACTTTCAAATATTTTAACTGCTAAGTCTAATGTGAAGACAACAGTATTAATTTACAAATAACATAATTATGATAAATGGAAACTAAATGGGGTTTACAATTTTCTATGCACAAAAAGAAAGTTGTGTCATATACCATTGAAAACAAGATTAATGAATATTTGCAAGGAACACAAGATAGAAAACATGCACAAAATAACGTCAAATTTTAACAAGTGGTCTTTTGTTCTTATTAAAAAACCCCAATATATATATATTAACAAACCCCAATGATATAAATATATCATTGCTTGGATTACATATAATAGTATTATCAATCACTGAATTTTATTTTCTAGATTAAGTTAAATACTATAAACAAAGCTTTATGATTTTCAGCTTGACATATTAATATTAAAGTAAGTTTAACTTGAATGAATAAGAAAACCTCTAGTAGGGATGGAATGTGAAAGTCTATAAAGAAAAAAGACTGTCTATGAAATTAACTATGACTTATTTTCTATATATTTTCTTAATCAGTGCTTGATTGTTGTGAAAATAATTGTTATAAAAACACAGCAACTCTCTTATAAAATTCTTATAAAGTATTTAGTTGAGGCTTGATTACATCTGAGCTTTAGTCCATTAACCTCATGGTGGGAAGCAAGATACATGCAGGCAGACATGGTAGCTGAGAGTAATACATCAATCTCTGTAGGCAGCAGCAAGAAAATGCCATGTTGAGTTTGGCATGGGCTTTTGAAACCTCCAAGCCAACCCCCTACTTCCTCCAACAAGGTCACACTTACTTCAAGATGACCACACCTCCTAAGCTTTTAGTGACACTTAATACAAGAGCATATCAAGGATATTCTTACTCAAACTGAGACATATATTATGTGTTGTCCTCAAAAGTAATTGAGCAAATAAATACTATCCTGTTTATATTAGTAAAGCTATTTTTATTGTTTTTGCTATAAATTATATATATTATTTTTTATTTTAATTTATTGAAAATTTTCTATATGGATACTGTATTTATATCATTTATTCCACCCTCTCCTCTCTCTAACTCTTTTTGTATTTACTTACTCCCTTTCAAATAAATTAATATACACTTTATGAGTTATCATTATGACATACACATCGACACATAGATGTTAGATTGATAGATGAGAGATACAAAGATGGAGCAGGTGGAGTCTCTATAGTGTTACTCATAAGCATATGTGTAGAGCATTGGCCACTTGACAGTGAATAACCAATTAAGTGACTTATCCATGGGGAAAACTCCTATTTCTTCTCTTAGTAGCCATCAATTACCTGTTATTTTTAATCTAAGAATAAGGCCTTGTGATACTTCTCCCATCTACACTGATATGTCTACTAGTGTCATTAAGCAGAACTTGCTTACATAACTATCATTTTGAAATTTCATGGAATTAATTTCCCTGTTATATAAGGAAGACACTATCTAGCATCAGATGTTAGGGTTCTCTTGTTCCTACATATATTTTTTTTCTTCCTCTAAGATGTTACCTGAACATCAGTGTAGAGAATATATATATATATATATATATATATGTGTGTGTGTGTGTGTGTGTGTGTGTGTGTGTGTGTGTGTGTGTGTGT
>CAJQZJ010033103.1:1266558-1286284 GCA_907164525.1 Lophiomys imhausi | reverse complement strand
TGTGTGTGTGTGTGTGTGTGTGTGTGTGTGTGTGTGTGTGTGTGTGTAATATTAGAGTTGGGAAGTTCATGGTGTACTCTTCTTGGAATGTTGACAAATTTTGGATTGGTCTCATATTGCTGAGGCTGATTGCAAACTTGTTATATAGACAATATTGGTCTTGCATTACAGATAATTTGTATACAACTTTCAAGAGCATAGATATGGAGAATGTGCCATCATTCATACCTTATTTTTATGTTTTAAGAGAGCTAATACTGTACTGGAAAGATAAGAACAGACCCAAAAGCTGAAGACTGAGGCAGGAATGTATGGAGAGAAAATGGGAACTGTCCAGGCAGTCACTGGTATGGGCTAATACCGCTCTTCTCAAATATTTTAGCTCCAAATTACTTCAGATCTTAGAGGTTTAGAAAACCAGGTTGAACTATAGTAACCCTTAATTTACTTACAACTTTTTAAGCCTCTTAACTGCCTTTTTACAGCCAATGAATGAAAACATCCTTTATATATAGGAAACAAACTTGTAAGCTGACATTCAAGAGTGTGTGCGTTATGTGCACCCTGCAGTCTAATTTTCTAACCTGAATTAAGACCTTTCTTTCGTTCATGCCAGTAAGGCAAGCATGTCTTTGGTAAATTATCATTTGAAAATTTTATATTTCAGTTTTATTATAATTTTTAACTTAGTTGCTCCCCTTTTTTAAATTTCTTTGTTTTTTCAGGATACCTCTTTAACATAGTTTCTACTCTTCTCCTCTCCCCCTCCCCTGTACATCCCTCCTTCCCTCTCTCCCTCCTTCCATCACTATTCCCCTTCTCAGTATTCTCCTTCTCCTCAGATGAGGCAGGCTCTCACATATCTTAATCCCTCAGTTCGTCAGGCATGTGAGGGCCAAGAGCTTCCTCTTGTACTGATGCTTGATATGGCACACCATCTAGGGTAAGATGTTCCACTGACCTGAAACAGGTTCCATGACTCACTGCTGGGTTGAGTTTTTCCTAGGATAGTTATGCTAGGTTCCTGACTGTTTGGTTCTGTGGGTTGTAGGCTGGCTCTGCACTTCCTGTATAATCAGATATATTTATCTTTCTCAGGTCTCTGATGTGGTTGAAGACTAGATAGTGATAAGATTATACTTACAGTTAAAATTTAAGTTGTTTAGGAATTAAAAAGATGTTCTAAGTCTAAGAAGATATTTTTAAATTAGCAATACAAGTTAGGATGGAGAATGAGTTAGGTATAGAACTTTAAACTCATGGAGATAGATGGATAATAGAAAATAGAATATTAACATCAGTTGCAAATATGTATGGATTGGACATTGAGAATGTCTGTTATACTTTATAATTTTCATAATTGTGGCTTAACTATTCAAAAATATTTATGAGTTCTGGAAGAAGGGGAGAAGGAGGAAGGGTGGAATCAGGAGGGGTGGAGGGAGAGGACTGTGATGGAGATGTAACTTGAAGTAACAAATAAACATAAAAATTTTCATCTTAAAAAAAAAAGAAAAAAATAATCTTAAAACAGGTGTTTATTGAAGAAGAGATGGTACAGAAATTGTAAGAGCTAGACAAAAAGAAAGTTTGTTGGAAAGTTTTGTGTTCAGAAATGTCAAATGCTCCACAAAAGAAGTCCCATCACCATGGCTGCCTAAACATGACCTGACCAGGATAACACTAATGAATCTGATATAGTGAATAGAGAAAGTTCACAAGGCCTCTGTCCTAAATAAAGAACAACTGGCAACTAAATAATCCAAAGAGTAGAAGAAATGTCTTCCCTAGTAAAGAGTACACATATGAAAATATACACAGAAGTAACAATGCATGTACTAAGCCAGTTGTATTTATGCATTTAGATGTATGCACACACATACACACACAAATGCACACACACACATAATATAAGAAAAAAAGTCTTGTATTTAAAATAAAGCATGAGAGGGTTTGAAGGGAAGGGATGGAAAACAGAAAGTGATGTAATTCTTTCCTAATCTCAAAAAATTAAAAATAATGCAAATATATTAATTGATATCACTTTTAATACCCAAAACTATGTCTTTGAAAAAATGTTAAGTTTAAATAATACCTAAAAGAAGACCATACTAATGAAAATTATTCACTTTTATATATATTTTCTTTAACAGTATCTATATTAAACTTTGCTAATTACAATGAGATAGGTCTTTGATAATAGATGCATATCCATCATTTCTCACTGACTTTGTCTTAACCCATAGATTAATACTGTTCCCTTAAAATGGTTAAATGATCAATTTGACATGTTTTACATTGGAGATATTTCCTATATTTTTAACTTGGGAATTCTTCCTATATTTACACTGCCCTTGGTTTATATGTAATATAATATTTTAAATCATTAATAATGTTTATAGAATTTTATTAAGACATATTATCAAAAATTTCTATTAATCATGGTTTCTATTTTATTCTTTAGAGTGTAATGATACAATTCAAACACAAAATCTGCCAATTAATTCCCATGAGGATTGTGAATATTCTTAATGTCTCATTTTGTATCTGATTTTTATTCATACAATCAGGATGCTATGAAACATAGCTATAAATTATTATATTAATATTTTAATAATACTTTAGTATTCAAAAATAAGAACAATATATTTTAATTATATGAGTTTTCTTCCCCAATTTCTTCTAGATCCTCCTCCATCTTGCTTCTGACATAACTATGTATTTTATCTATATTTTAAAATTGGTCATGAAGTATTTTTATTATATTTTTATAGTTATTAATTTAATTAATAGTTGTAAAATACTAAAAGAACCCTGGCACATAGAAAGAAGCATATTTGTAATTATTAAATATTCCATTATTTTTCCAACAATTTTCAACCAAATGGATGGATCTAGAAAGTGATATCCTAAGTGAGCTAGTTCAGACCCAGAAAGATACACGTGGTATATACTCTCTTACAAGTGGATATTAACCATATGACACAGGACAACCATCTTATAAACCACAAATCCAAACAGGCAGGAACCTGAGATAACTATCCAATGAAATACTCTACCCAGCAGTAAGTCATGGACCCTACTGCTTGTTAGTAGAATACCTTACCTTAGTTGGGTGACCATATCAAACCCCAGTAGAAGAGGAAACTCTTAGCCTTCTTAACTGAGGTTGTTTGACATGTGGGGGATCCCCTCATTTAAGGAGAAGGATGGAGAGTGGGACTAAGGATGGAGGGAGGGTGGGACCTACAGGGGAAGAGGGAGGAGACTTTGATTTAATTGTAACATAAAAAATAAATTAATTAATTTAAATTATTGCAATATTTCTCCAAACCCAGAATTTTGGGTTATTGTTGTGTTTTATCTTATGATTAAATGTATTGTGTGATGATGAACAACATGTATTTGAGATATGTGCTCACACACTTATTAAGTTACTTTAAACAATCTGTCTTCACATAATCCAATTTATATTATCATTTGTGCTTCTAAATGCAAGTGGAAGATTTAGCATGTGCCAAAATGCTTTCTATCTAATAACTTGAATGGCTCTTAATGTAATTAATTAGTTTTCTTTTTATCTTGAGAATTTTCTTAGAAAATAGATTAAGAGGAAGGTAGGATATTAATGGATTTCTTCACACTGAAGAATCTTCTTCTTCTCCCAAGTTGTCAGCATCCTATTCAGAAGAGTATAATAGATATATGTCTTGTTCATTGATTTACTTTCTATATCCTCCTGGCCATTAAACCTCAAAAGATATGTTATGTAAGGATGTTCAAATTCAAGAGAAGCAATCTGAATTGTCCCATAATATACACACGGTGAGTTGTCATTGTACTATTTTGTACTCCCAGGAGATACCCTATTTGTTTTCACTTTTAAAACCAAAGGAAGAAAGAAATCTGAGTGCCTTCCTGCCAAAACAAGCCACTAACCTTGTATTTTGCATAAAAGTTGTTATTTCTTTGAAACATAAGGATGGTTTTAAACATCCCCTTTCAAACCCATGCTGCAATATGCTTAGACTATTTATAATCTCATCTTGATTAAATCTTTATATTTTAAAGCAAAAAATATACAGCTTGTAATTCTCAAATCATAGAAACAAAATGTACTTATTGCATTCATCATTTTTCTTTAATCACTACATCCACCATTATCTGACATTCACAATTCAATTTATCGGTGAATTTCACTGTTTCATATCCAGCCACACATATTAGAATCTACTTGTCAACATAGAAAGAGAACTTGGGTTTTCCAGAGAAAAGTAACAATTTCCACTGCCATGATTTTTAAGTTGCTCATAGAATTACTCATTGTTCTTGGATCATTCATCATCATTTAAGAGCTGCTTTCCAGTTCACTGTTTTCCTTTTTGTTGTTGTTGTTTTATTTTTTTTTTTTGGAAATTTTGTTTTGTATATTTGATAAACGTTGAGTAAAAATATTCAAGGAGAAGTAAAATCTTTCTATTAAAATATTTTAGTAGAATATTCATACAAGGTATTAAAATTCCTTAACTTTATTTTTGTGATATAAAGACATGGAATTTGGGGTATTTATTCCTTATAGTTTTTATAAAGTTCATATAAAACTTGATGTTTTTGATCAGCAGTAATTTCCGTGAAGAGTAACAATTGTGTCAAAAACAGCTAATTGAAGAAAAAAAATCATTTAAAATCCTTTTGGAAGTAACAA
The DNA here is from genome assembly GCA_907164525.1 of Lophiomys imhausi. NCBI lineage: Eukaryota > Metazoa > Chordata > Mammalia > Rodentia > Muridae > Lophiomys > Lophiomys imhausi. The sequence continues at coordinate 1,281,579 of CAJQZJ010033103.1, read as the reverse complement.
AACAAAAAAAACCTCATTGATGCTTTTCCACAAAAAGATACATCCCTTTTTTGACAATAAACAATATTCTATTCTACAGAGTAGTAGATTATGTGTGCTATATAAACATTAGCATCAGTATTTTGTTTAATGAGATCCCCTGACCAAAATATTCAAGTATCTCTTTTTTTGAAATTTTTTATTTATTTATTAGTTCATTTTAACATCCAATTCACAGACAAATTCACAAATATATTTTCACAAAGGAAAATATATTTTTAACAAAATTATCAAGAAATGAATGTTATCACACAGTAAAATAATATAAAATAGATTCTGCTCCATATATTTTATTTTAAAACAATCCAAAACAAAAAAATCATATACCATGATATTTTATGTATATCAACAAATTTGCTTAAAATATTTTCATAGGAGATTCAAGCTTTTAATTGATAATTTTTGAAATATTTTTAATTAATGTTAATGCAATAAACTTTCCAGAATTAGTCTTTGTGGAAGATAAGAAAGTTCATGTCCTCTTTATTTGAAATTGCAAAATAAAATTAATGCCAAATCTCTATTTAGGTGACTTGTATTAGCTGTGAAGATTCTGGTTTTTTTAAATTTTAATTTATTTATTTATTCATTTTAGCATCCCATTCACAGCACCCTCCCTCCTCTACTTCCTTTTCTACCCTCCCACCTTCTGCCCCCATTCTCCCACCCCTTTCTTCTCAGAGGAGGGTCCCCCCACTAACCCACCCCAGTACTTCCTGTCACATCAGAAATAACAGCAACCTCTTCAACTAAAGCCATTCAATGCATCCCAGCTAAGGGAAAGGTGTCTAACTGTAGGCGACAGAGTGGGTGTCAAGAATAGCCCCTGTTCCAATTGGTAGGGGGCCCATATAAAGACCATACTCTCCCTCAGCTCCATGAGTGTAGGGGGCTTATGTACAGTCCATCCATGCTCTTTAGTTGATGGTTCAGTCAATGGGAGCCCCATAGGCCTGGACTAGATGCTTCTGTTGGTCTTGTGTAGTTCTTGTTCCCTTCTTGTACCTCTGTCCTTTCCCCAGTTCTTCCACAAGACTCCCAGGTCTCAGGTTAGTGTTTGGCTGTGGGTCTCAACATATGTTTCTGTCCTTTGCTGGGTGCAGCCTGTCAGAGAATAGTCATGGTATGCTACTGTCTGAAAGCATAACAAAGCATCATTAATAGTGTCAGAAGTTGGCTCTGTTACATAGGTTGGGTCTCAAGTTGGGTCAGTCCTTGGCTGGCCATTCCCTCAATCCCTGCTCTATTCTTATCCCTGCATGTCATGTAGGCTGGGTAGATTTTGGGTCAAGGGTTTTATGGATGGGTTGGTGTCCCCCTCCCTCCACTGGCAGTCTTTCCTGTCTTCAGGAAATGGTCACTTCAGTCACCTTATCACTTGCTGCTAGAATTCTCAGCTAGAGTTACTCATACATCCTCATGGGAGCCCATCCTGTCATAGGTCTCCAGTTTGTCCCAGAGATCCCGCCCCCCATTAGTTTCCCTAGTTCTTTTATTCATTTGATGGAGTTTGTTGACATAGATAGATGAATAAATTATTGGTATAGCCCTATATTTCATTTTACATATAGATATCATGTGTTCAGATCTGAGTGTACTTTGCATTATTAATCCTTGTATTATCATTAAATGATGCTCTTGAGAAATGAATGATGTTGTACTTTCTCAAAAATGTTTCTGATTTCAAAATCCATTCAATTCCACAGAACAATGAAATTTGATGAAATATTATTAAAAAAGTTCAATCATTATTAAAATATGTGTTATTTTATTTTATTTCTTACTGATGAAAAACTGCATATTTAGAAATAATTAAGCTGTTTTCAATTAATACACAGCTTCATCAGACCACAAATCACTATATTTTTCCTCTAAAAACATTTACATGAATATATGCAACAGAATACAGCAAAAATAATTTTGGCTAATCCAATATATGTGTGAAAGGAAAAGTTCTAAGGGTATATTGAAGGACATTTGGCATTGCAATTCAAATTAAAATTTTTGCCTAGAATTTAGTTTGATCTTTCTTTTCTAATATAAAATAACAATTTCAGGATAGTAAATAACAGTAACCATTGCTGAATGATATGTAATCCAATGTAACCTTATAAATTATTACTGTGTGTTTTATGTAGATAATTACGTTGTTGATAGTATTAAATAAATGATGATAACATTAGTTGGAATATTGGCAAGCCTTGTGTCCGAATCATTTGTATAGTATAGTGAGTGATTAAGAAAATTGATGGCAGTGGCCTGTTTGTATTTTTTAGCAAAGACATTTTTTGCTGAAATTATACATACTTTTCTTTATTGATGTTTTAAAATGGGCATACCATTATAGATACAATTACTATCCAGCACAATTGTAAATTCTAATTCATGTGTTAAGAACATATTTTGTCTTATTCCTGTTATAAAGATAAGCCTAGCAATAAAGCATAAAAATTGGTTCAAATTAGCATTTAATTTTGTATAGTCATTATAAATAGCTTACATAGAATAAGTTGAAACATAAACTTCAAAGATGTTTCAAGTTGCAACTACTGAAACTCATTAAAGAACTCTTTGAAATTTGTTTCAAATCTTCAAGTGCATAAAGACATCAATGTTACAGCTGTATGTGAATGATGCACGGACATTTCTGGGTAAAATGTTTTAATATTTTAGTTATTCTAACTTTGGTTGAAATGCAAACATATAACAATTTCCTTTTGCATAATCATTGTGCCAATTTATACATATGCAGGATTTATGATATACACTATCTTCTTACTATTGAAATTCTTTAATAAAAAAGCAGCTAGCTAAGATTTTTGTTTAAATAAATTAGATCATAAAGTTACAAGAAATTTTAAATCTTTTAATAAAATTTGTCTTCTAAACTAATGTGGAAGTTTGAATAATAATGGTTCCCATAGCCTCATATACAATGAATGTTAAATCACCAGGGAGTAGAACTCTTTGATAGGATTAGAAAGATTAAAATGCATGGCCTTGTTGGTGGAAGTGTAATTAGGGGTGGGCTTTGAAGTTTAGGAATTCTTTGCCACACCCAGGTTCTCTCTTTGCCTTTATATCAGAATATGAAGGTCTAAGATATTGCTCTAATGCTTATCTATATGTAATGATGTTCTGACCAGCACAATGATGACAAACTAATCTTTGACACAAAGCAAATCTCCAATTTACTGCTTCCTTTTATAAGAGTTGTCTTAGTCATGGTGTCCCTTCCCAGCAACAGAACATTAAGACAACGAGAGGTTTTGAAATTCTTGGTCAACTTTATCCTTTGTTTTCATAAGTTGTTTTTCTGTGTAATAAATATTTCTACAGTCCATCAATATAGGTAATACTATATAGTCAATAGCATGATAATATCCACATTTACTCTATTCCCTAAAAATATTCTGAATTATTAAAACACTGACTACTTGTTACTTCTGTAGCAAAATTATATATTATGCCACTAATGTAAGTTTATCTAGAGTTTTATGTAGTTGAAATTATCCACTCTATGCTTTTTTTAACTTTGTATAGTTTGTGATTCATCATTCTCTTCTTCTCTATTTACTACCATTACAATTTATAGGCATATCACTTTTGCTAATTGCTGTATTCTGAGGGATATCTTGATGGCTTGTAGTTATGTTTTCAATTCAGTTGTACAAAACATTTTAGGTATCTTTCCTGGGCCCTATTATAACTGTCTGTAATTTTAATTATCTTTGTGCAAAGTATAGTGGTAAAAATTCCATTTAAATTACAGCTTTTTAGATGTGGTTTTATTTTATTTCATTAATTGCAAAATGTGAGTTAAATATATATATTTTTATACATTCAAAAGTTTTCATAAAAAATTGTCTTTAGGCTAAGGGCTGAAGAGATGCCTCATCAGTTCAAAGGACTGGCTGTTTTTGCAGAAAATAGAATTGAATAATAAGTATCCACATGGTGACTCCATCCTCTATAACTACAGTTCTAGGAGATATGATGCCCTCTTTTAACACTTGTAGGCACTAGTCACACATGTAATGTAGATACATACTTGCAAGTAAAATAAAAAATAAAATCATCCAAAATTTAAAAACATAATTTGCCAATGAGTTCAATGATTGTCCCTGCTTTCTCTTCCATTAGATTTAGGGTATCCAGTTTTATGTTGCGGTCTTTGGTCCACTTGGACTTGATTTTTGTGCAGGGTGATAAATATGGATCTATTTGCATACTTTTACATGTAGACATCCAGTTGGACCAGGACCATTTGTTAAAAATACTTTCTTTTTTCCACTATATAGTGTGTGGTCTTTGTCCAAAATCAACTGTCCATAGGTGTTTGGGTTTACTTCTGGGTTTTTAATTTGATTCCATTGGTCAACTTGTCTATTTTTATGCCAACGCCATGTGGTTTTTAATTACTGTTGCTTTGTAATAGCACTTGAAGCCAGGGATAGTGATACCCCCAGAGGTTCTTTTATTGTTTTATTGTACAGGGCTGTTTTCTCTATTCTGTTTTTTTTTTTCATATTAAGTTGGAAATTATTCTTTCAAGGTCTGTAAAGAATTGTGTCAGGAGTTTGAAGAGAATAGTGCTATATCATTAGATTGCTTTTGGTAACAGGGCTACATTTACTATGTTGATCCTACCAATCAATGAGCATGGTAGATCTTTCTCTGGGAGAAAACTTCCTGAACAGAACTCCAATAGCTCGGGCACTAAGATCAACAATTAATAAATGGGACATCATGAAATTGAAAAGTTCTGTAAGACCAAGGACACTCTCAATAGAACCAAATGTAAGCCCACAGATTGGGGAAAGATTTTCTTCATTAACCCCACATCTGACAGAGGGCTAATATCCAAAATATATAAAATATTCAAGAAATTAAAGGCCAACAAAAAAAATCTAATTAAAAAATTGAGTACAGACTTAAACCGAGAATTCATTACAGAGGATTCTCTAGTGGCTGAGAAGTACTTAAAGAAATACTCAACATTTTTAGTCATGAGGGAAATATAAACCAAAACGACTATGAGATTCTATCTTATACCTCTCAGAATGGCTGAGATCAAAAACTCAATTAACTGCACATGCTGGCAAGGATGTGGAGAAAGGGGAACACTCCTGCATTTCCGGTGGGAGTGCAAACTTGTACAACCACTTTGAAAATCACTTGGCACTTTCTTTTTTTTGAAAATTGGGAATAGTTCTAATTCACGACCTAACTATTCCATTCCTGGGCATATATCCCCCACAATGAGTCACCTAACTTAAAGGACATTTCCTCAACTGTGTTCATAGCAGCTTTATTCATTATAACCAGAAACTGGAAACAACCTAAATGTCCCTCAACCAAGGAATGGATAAAGAAATTGTGGTACATCTACAAAATGGATTACTACTCTGCTATCAGAAATAAGTATATCCTGAAATTTGCATGCAAATGGATGGAACCAGAAAACACCATCCTGAGTGAGCTAACACAGACTTAAGAAACAAGGAGGACTCGAGGGATAAATCTTGAATCCCTATAAGTAGGAGAAATAAAATAGACATTGTAAGTAGTGGAAAGAGGGAACTGGAGAGGAACCCGACATTACTGCCATCTGAGGAGCTTTATCCAGCAGATAATGGAAACAAATGTAGTGACCCGCAGCCAAACATTAGACGAAAATCAGGGAGTCTTGAGGAAGAGTTAGAGGAAGATTTGAAGAATCTGGGCCATCAAAGACACCACAAGAAGACCCACATAGTCAATTATCTTGGACAGAGAGGGGCTCATAGAAGCTGAACCATGAAGTAAAGAACATGCATGAACTGGTCCTACGCACACTACACATATGAAGTGGATGGGCTGCTTGGTCCTCAAGTGGATCCCCTAGCAATTGGATGTTGTTGCCTCTCTCTGGATCCCATTTTCCTAGCAGAGCTGCCTTGTCTTGCCTCAGTGGAAGAGGAACCATTTAGTCCTTATGCGATTTGATATTCCAGAGTGGGTTGATACTGAGTGTATGGGGTAATATGCGGGAAGTAGGTGGGAGGGTGGAACTGGGAGTAGGGAGGGGGATGCTATTGGAATGTAAAATAATCAAATGAATAAATTAATGGGAAAAAAGTAATTTGCCACTTAGCTATTTAGCTAATTTTCAGGCAGAATTATCAAAATGGAACACAGCAAAAAACAGACTCACAACTAGCTGCCTTAAAACAGACATTGTTTTATTAAAATTACTGACAAAGACATTTTTTGTTTATTTATTACTTCAAGTTACATCTACATTACAGTGCCCTCTTACCACCCCTCCCTGTTTCACCCACCCATCTTCTCCTCTGTATCCATCCCATCCCAATCCTAAAGAGTGGGTTTCCTACATATCCGCCCCCTTCAGTCCAGCAGTCTTATGAGGGCTAAGAGCTTCCTCTTGCACTGGGGTCCTACATGGTAGCACCACTAGGGAAAATTTTCCCATTAATAGGTAACAAGGTCTATGTTCCTGTTCCTTTTGCTGTGTTGGTTGTGGGATAGTTATCTCTACTATATGGCTAAAATCCAATTATAATTGAGTAGAGGCCATGTGTATCTTTCTAAGTCTGGGTTAGATCATTCAGGATAAGCTTTTCTATTTCCATCCATTTGGCTGCAAATTGCATGATTTCCTTGTTTCTGATAGCTGAGTAGTAGTCCATTGTGTAAATGTACCACATTTTTTTTTATCCCTTTGTCAGGTTGAGGGACATCTAGGTTGTTTCCAGCTTCTAGCTATTACAAATAAAGCTGCTATGAACATAGATGAAGACATGTCCTTGTGGTTTGGTGAGGATTCATTTGGGTGGATACCAAGAAGTGGTATGTTACTGGGTTACCACAAAATCCTACTGGACAATCAATTGTAAAAAGAGATAATTGTACTTTAAAAGAAATGTTTGTTAAACAAAAGGAGGAATTAAAGATACCCAGGGATAGATTACCAACAGTTTGCTAACAATGAATTTCCTAAATGTTTCTGAAAAGAAACCACTGCAGCTGAGAGACATTGGGTTATAGAAAAAAACTGAGGAACTAAATCAACCAAAATATTATAAGGATATTTTGACTTTAGAGTAGAAACATGCAATAGTTTTAAGATGGGGATGTGGTTATGTACATGTGTCTCCAGGGAATGTAAATATGTGGTTATCAACAAAACTTATAAAAATAAGATCTGACCAGGGAGAACCTCCTATTAGCTGAGATATGAGTGTCCTTGCATCCTCCCATAAGAGTATCCTACTGATTGTCTGGTATTCATAATATTCCATTCTTTCATTTAGTGTGGATGGAGTTTATGCTTCAAATGGGCTTACAAAGTTGATATATGCCTTTCTCCTGCTCAAACTTTGAGCGAAAATTTATTCTCAATGCCAGATACTGAATGACAATTTCGACATGACAAAGCAAGTAAGCCAGATGATCTAAACTAACAGATTGTCTCAATAATCTGCATCCAGAACAACTTCAAAACACCTTGCTAAGACTGTCTAGCCTCACAGACTGTTCCAGCCAGGTCTTCAGGAAAGCTGTGAATTTTCCCACCCAAAGTTTAGCTTTTTAATACAAACTGCTCAGTACATTCAAATTGCTGAGCGCACAGATACTGGACAACAAATGTTAATACTTACTTGCTTAACAAATTTTCCATTTTATTTGAGCCCCCAAACATGTTTCCTATGTCCCAAATCAACAGAAAGAAATTTTAAGGGAGCGATGCCCCATTCCCAAGAGTTGGGGTAGGTGATCCTTTGGTCACTTGATGGGTTATAGATGTTTTCCTTTAGGAGGATTGCTTACAAGTTGTTAAATGATCTTGTTAAGCAAGGTATAAGAAGTTAGACTCAAGGATTTCACTTTGTCTTTTTTTCTTTTCTCTATTCTTTCTCTCTTATGTAAGAGAAGAAGACTTAAAAAGAAAAAAATGGGTATATAATGTGGAGATGATAAGATATAAGGGTAGATTACTGAATCTTCTCTGCAATTTAAAGCTATTGTTATTCTCAGAATAAGGCTATCCTTTGATACATTGGTATAGAAATTTGTATATTGGTATAATAATAAGTTAAAATTTTTATTCATTCATATATACTTTTACATAAGGACACACATATATGTATATTTCAACTCTTATATAAAGTATTGCGCCTATACAACTCATTTAAAGGTATGTGTTGAGGAAGGTCTAATACATTGCTTCTGATAGACTGATTTCAATACTGAGATCTGGTTGCTGTCCCTTCTGAGACATTCTCTTGATTGGTTAAGAAAAGGCACTGATGGGCTATTAGCTGGGCGGAAAGAATATAGGAAGGTGGGACTTCCTGAGACAGAAACAGGAACACTTCATTTTACACATAGAATCTCTCTTTCTGCCAGGAGACATGGAAGCAGACAGATGTGTTTGAGAGCTCTGAAGGTAGCAGATCACATGGCTGTTTGGTATTAAGTGGTCCTAGTTAACTTAGATTAGCTAGTTGAGAGTCTGCCCAGCTAAGGGGCTAAGTGGTGAAACATTAAAACGTTTTGGTGTATTTAATTATTAGGGAAAGGACCACGGTGGCTTATAGGCCACCAGTCCAAGCAATCAAGTGCCATCGGCTTCCCACCAAACCTGGTGACTGTCCCTCCAGGCTGCCCACAATTCTGCTGGTCTGATATGATAGTATATTATTATTAGTAAGTATCTGGGAGCTACCCCGGCAACTTTTGCACTGCCAGGCTGTCGCTTCAGGCTTTCAGACTTCTAAGGCAAGTCAAGCCTGCTAATCTCCCTCCAGGCCACAGGTTATTCTGCTGGTCTAATATAACAATTTAAACTTATTAATGAAGATATTGGTAAATGAAAGTTAGGATGTAGGTGGTAAAGGCCACACTTGATGCAGGACTTTATTCTCAGGACAGATCAGGCCTCCAGTTAAGGCAGACCAGGACTGCTGGCTTTCTACCAGCCTGCTAACTGTTCCACTAGTGTAATATTATAATTTATATACTTATATATTGTATATAATTTTTTAAAATAGCCTTTTTATTAAACAAAAAGAGGGAATGGATGTAGTGATCTGTTATTTATGCTAAATGTTAATTAATTGCTCTCAGGGGCCTGCTTGCTGTCTGTTACTTTAATTGCTAACCATTGTTCCTGGTTGGCTTTAATAAAATGCTGAGACCTATGATCGGGCAGAGAGAAGCAGGCAGTAAAAAGGCTGTCAGACTCTGGAAGAGCAAAAATGATCATGGGAAGAAGAATCCAGTAGGACAGAATGAGATATATGATGGGGTAGATGGAAGAAGATTATGCCATGTTCCCTGGAAAATTGACATATTGTGGAGACTAACAACCCAAGTGGACACATGTAAATTGGAGTCATATTTGGGGAATACAATTAAGGACTAGCTTAGATAGGCTACAATTACATAATCCAGGCTAAGCATTGTTAAAATTTATCAGGTGTGTGTGATTACTTATAATGTCAGGTTAAGAAGGAACACCATCTACCCATTAACTATAATATAAAAATTGGTAATAATTTAATCTATTTCTACAGATACAAAAGAATTCTAAGGCATTCTTACTCTCCATATATACAGAGTAAATATGTTGCCACTGTCCATGTCCTTGATTGTTGATTAACTACAAAGACTTAGCAACTCCATATATTTGAAGACACTGAAGCCCACAGCGTTTAACCATTGGGAAGGGAAATATTTGCATTGTATATAGTTGTTAACTAATAATTGAGTACATGCCAGATATAGAGGAAAGGTAATATCCAGTAAAAAACAGAAATCAAATATGTAGAAGGAGGTTGGACTTTCTTTCATCCCTGGTACTCTTAACTCTTACTTTATTCTAGTTAATTTTCAGTTCTATTCAAAATTTTAAAAATCCTATTCTTTGCATTGACATTTTTAGAGAGCAGGAAAGAAAAGTGAACATAAAAAAAAATACACAAACAAAACTTCAGTGCTTCCTAGATCAGAAAGTCACATGTTGAATAAATCACACTCTTAGTTTGTATAGAATCAACTGGAATACTTAATGTTTGACTTTTGCTGTTTTTTTTTTTAATTAATCACATAAGAAACTCTAGATATACTGCTCTTTACCCCCTACCCTCCTCTATCTAACTGCAGGTCATCACAATTTTACCACCTAGAATGTGACAATATGTGGAATTCTTGCAGTCAAATACTTTCTCTTATAGCAGAATGATTTTTCAAGTGTCTTTTAACTAGAGAAACAAATCTGACACATATTATTGACTACTTTTGGATGTTGGCTGTTAAATCAATGATGAACAAGTTACAATTCCAGAATCAAAGAGATTAGAGTTAGAGAAAGAGACTAAGTAGAAGCAATAGGTTTCCTTCCCTAAGAATGGTAAATAGAAAAGACAGTTATGGTTTGAAGAGGGGCAGAATTGGAATAGGGAGATCAAATGGGGAGGGGGAGAAGAGGAGGAAGATGAAAAATATACAGAGAGGGACAATTGAATTTCAGGGGCATTTGAAAATTTCTTTGAAAAGCTAGTACAGTAAAACATTTGTAATATATATATGAAAATGATCAAAATTAAATTGACAAATAATGAGAAAGAGGGAGCCTACTCCAACTGGACATCTCTCATCACCAAATGAAGACAACACATTGAGCATGGAGGAGTCACATTATTGTCTATCTAGAGCCATCACCCATATGGGCTAATGTTCATGGTACCAGATGATACTCTTTATACTATCAAGGGAGAAAGGTACACATTAAACCAGTGCAAGTCATTTGATCTACAATGGTGTCCCACCTGCAAGATGTGCAATTGTGGCACAAAGCTAGTAGGAGTAATCAATCAATATCTGATTTGATTTAAACTTGATTCAACAAGAGTGACCAAGAACCTAAAACTTGACAGTCTGAGGACAGAGGGGTGAAAATACTAGTGTTCTACTAAAAGACCATAGCAATAAAATGATTAGTAATGATATTCTGCAATACTCATACAACTGTGACTTGCCTAGCCATCATCAGAGAAGCCTCCTCCCATAACAGATGGGAATGAATACAAATTCATAGTCTGATAATATGCAGGGAACAAGAGATCTTTGATCACACAGCCCTAAATGTGTTGTTGCTCTCAAATCTTACCCCTAAGTATGCAGGGAACACTATGTAATAGATAACAAAAAAGAACAGAGAGGATGGAAGACACCAAGAAAACAAGGTTATTTAGACAGGATGGTCTCACATATTAACTTACAGAGTCTGTGGCAGCAAACACAAAGACAGTTGGGTCTCCACCAGATGGGGGTCATAGAGCTGAAAGGAAGAGTGGACACCCTGACCTATATTTAACCCAGAAACCTTCTCCAATTTATTACCACTTGAAAATGAAAATAAAATACTTTTCTCCAAGGGAGTTTTGCTGGGAAAATAAACTACTCTTAAGGGTTGGCTCCATGCTCAGTAGTAGAAAGCCAACAGAAAATTAACTCAATGGCATTTCTTGAGTTTCTTTGTCTCATACTGCTTCAGGGATTTTATTTTATTTATTTACATTTATATTACTAGTCCTTTGTGCATATATTATGGCTTCCAGTTTTATGTTTTTAATGTGATTTATATGTGTATGAATGTGTATGTGTCTGTATGTGTTTGTGTGTGTGTGTGTTTCTGTGTTTATGTGGGTGTGTTTATGTGTGTGTGTGTTTCTATGTTTATGTGTGTGTGTTTATGTGTGTGTGCTTTTACTTTGGTTCCTTTTATTTCTGGTTCTTATTGTATTATTGCAATTGTTTTTTTTTAATTTCATATTATACTATATTTTATTTCACTAGAATACCTTCGATGACTGTTTTTATTTTTTCCCCCTAAGGAGAGTCAGAAAGCAGAAAAGGGATCCAAATGGGAAATGAGGTGGAGAGGAATAGGAAGTAGTTTTGAGAGGGGAGAACATAATTAGAATATGTTCTATTAACAAAACAACATTTTCAGTTAAAAAAAAAAAGAAAAGCCTGTGCATGTGTATCCTGTGCCTTTATGATATTGTCCATTTTCCTTTTGCCTCACAAGAAAAGGTGCATTTCATCACATCCAGAGTCCAGTGCAGTGAGACTAATCAACACAAAGAAAAAAATTTGTTTGTGTTTCCCAATGCTTTTCTTACTTTGATTCTTTTTTGTTACTATTAATTAATTAATTAATTAATTAATTTTTTCAAATTACATCCCTATTTCAACCCCCTCCCATTCTCCCCCAAGTCTCACCCTCCCACCCTCTTCCCTCTCTCCCTCCTCTCCTTCTCCTCTGAGGAAGGGAGCTCCCACCATATCAACCCACCTAGGTTTACCAAGTCTCATGAAGGCTAAGGATTTTAGAAAAAAAAAATTGTTTATGTCTTATGGAAAATATTTTATTTTTTAAAATAAATTTATTTGTTGCTCCAGGTTACATCTCCATAATATTGTCCTCTTTCCCCCCTCCCCAGCCCCACCCTCCCACCCTTTACCCCCTAACCCTTCCATCCCACTCCTCTGGAGTGGAGTGTCCCTACATAACAGTCCCCCACCCCAGTTCAGAAGTCAGATGAGGGTCAAGAGCCTCCTCATGCACAGGGGGCCTACAAGGCAGTACCACAAGTGAAAAGTGTCTCATTGCCAGGGAGAGAAAACTAAAACAAACAAATAAACAAACAAAATAAACTATGTCCATGTTCTCTTTGGTGCATTGGTTGAAGTATAGATATCCTCTACTATATAGCTAAAATCTGACTATAAGTGAATAGATGCCATGTGCATCCTTCTGAGTCAGGGTTAGCTCACTCAGGATGAACCTCTCTAGTTCCATCCATTTGGCTGCAAATTGCATAATTTCATTGTTTCTGAGAGCTGAGTAATATTCCATTGTGTAGATTACCACATTTTTTAATCCATTCTTCAGTTGAGGGATATCTGGGTTGTTTCCAGTTTCTAGCTATTACAAATAAGGCTGCTATGAACATAGATGAGGAAACTTCCTTGGGATTCAGTGAGGAGTCATTTGGATGTATACCCAGAAGTGGTATGACAACTTTCTGAACAGAACACCAACAGCTCAGGACCTAAGACCCACAATCAATAAATGCGACCTCATGAAACTGAAAAGAAGACACTGTCATTCAAACAAAATGGCAGCCTACCTGTTGGGAAAAAATCTTCACCAACCCCACATCTGACAGAGGGCTAATATCCAAAATTTACAAAGAACTCAAGAAATTAAATACCAAGAAATCAAATAATCCCAACAAAAAATGGGCGTAGGGAGTTAGATTAATACAAATTAGATTAGAAAATATCTATAGGTTTCTGATACAGTCTCTTAATTCTGGGCATGAAGATCAACTTTGCTGTGAGTGACCAGCTTATCAGCTTGTGGAAAAACAAGGATGAAGTCAGGTGAAAACAGGAAACAAACAGGAGACTTAATGGACTGAAAAACAAGGTTGAAGCCAGGAAAAACAGGAAAGACTTAATGGACTAAGAAACAAAGTATTTGGCCTGGCATTGTTTTCAGCTGCTAGGTGGGCAGAGCCCAAATTAAGCTAAAACAAGGTGGAAAAAGGAGAGATCCTATTTAAGGATGGAGCCAGATGCCCCCCCATGCTAGAGAGCTCTGAGAGTCCTGTTGGAGAAAGTGCTAGTGAACTGATTGCCAGATCTCCCTGAAGCAGAAAGAAGCTGTTGAGCAGAGAAAGCCTCAGCAAGACACCAAAAGGCCAAGGACTGGACCCTGTGGCTCAGCTTTTGCCTGGAGGGGTTTGATCTGTCCGATCAGTGGCCTAAAGGAAATTGTGGCCGGCTTTAAGGACTGAGGAAGAGTGGCAGAGTTGCTCATTGGAAGAAAATAAGATGGCCTACAGACAGCTGAAATCTCCCAGAGAGAAGAAAGTATCCAGCCTTATTTAAGATGAGACTGCAATTTACCCTGACAAACCTGCATCTGAGATATTCCAGAAAAAAACGACGGCTAAGTGAATTAAAGGAACTAAAAAGTTAGAAGAAGATTGTAATTATTATCAATAGGTTTAGTGGTTAGGTTAAAGGGGTTGTAGGAATTTGTAGGGTTAATAGTTAAGAAATTGTTGGTATTTGTTATAAGTGAATAGTTATCAATAAATAAATACTGAATAATTAAAAAGTTTGGTAACAATGGGGAACAGAGCTACATAGAGAATTCACAAAGAAGGAATCTCTAATGGCTGAGAGACACTTGAGGAAATGATCAGCATCCTTAATCATCAGAGAAATGCAATCAAAAGGATTCTGAGATTCCATCTCACACCTGTCAGAATGGCTAAGATCAAAAGCTCAAATGACAGCACATGGTGGTGAGGGTGTGGAGAAAGGGAACACTCCTCCATTGCTGGTGAAGTGCAGGCTTGTGCAACCACTATGGAGGTCAGTCTGTGGATATCTTAGAAAACTTGGATTTTAGAATTTTTAAGGCATAATTTGAAGAAGAGAGACAAATATTACTCTAATAAGTTAATAACACTACGTGTCATTTCTTTGTTATATTTAGTATATATATTAATTTGAAAATTTAAAAATATGCTTTATTTATTGATTTGTTTGTTTGTTTGTTTATATTGTCTATGAGTGTTTTGCCTGAATGAATGTTGGTGCACTATGTACATGCCTGGTGCTCACAGGTACAAAATAAGGCATAGGATCTCCTGGAACTGGAGTTGTGAACCTTGATGTGGGTGCTGGGAATTGAAGCCACATTCCTTGGAAAATCAGTCAGTGCTTTTTTTTTTTTTTAATACTTTATTTTTTATTTCTTCAAGTTACATCTCAATCACAATCCCCTCCCTACTCCCCCCTCCAGTCCCACCATCCTCTTCCCTTCTTTTTTTTTTTTAGTTTAAGGTATTTATTTTTCCCCCCAACAGCTCTCCCTTTCAGTCCAAAAAA
>CAJQZJ010033103.1:1254600-1266548 GCA_907164525.1 Lophiomys imhausi | reverse complement strand
TGCTGGGAATTGAAGCCACATTCCTTGGAAAATCAGTCAGTGCTTTTAATCCCTAAGCCATTTCTTTTTTTTTTAATATTTATTTATTACTTCAATTTATATCTCCATCACAGTCCCCTCCCTCCAGCCCTCTCGGGCACATCCTTTCACCCTCCTACCCTCTCCCCCTTCTCTCACCGATCCTACTACTCTGTGGGTTACCCTGCATATCAGGCCCCTTCACTTCAGCAGCCATGGGAGGGCTAAGAGGTTTCTCTTGAACTTGGAGGCCTACAAGCAGCTCCACCAGGGCAAAGTGTTCTACTAATAAGTGACAAAGTCTATGTTCCTGTTCCTTTCAGTCTGTCTGTTGTAGGATAGTTATCCTGTACTATATGGTTAAAATCCAGTTATAAGTGAATAGATGCTATGTGCATCCTTCTGAGTCTGGGTTAAGTTCACTCAGGATGAGCTTTTTTATTCTATCCATTTGACAGCAAATTGCATGATTTCTTTGTTTCTGATGGCTGAGTAGTAGTTTCCATTGTGTAAATGTACCACATTTTTTTTATCCATTCATCAGTTGACGGACATCTGGGTTGTTTCCAGTTTCTAGCTATTATAAATAAAGCTGTTGATTGGTGAGGAATTGTTTGGATGTATACCCAGGAGTGGTATGGCTGGTTCTTGTGGTAGAGCTATTCCAAGATTTCTAAGATATCGCCAGACTGACCTCCATAGTGATTGTACAAGTTTGCACTCCCACTAGCAATGGAGGAGTGTTCCCCTTTCTCTACAACCTCACCAGCATGTGCTGTCGTTTGAGTTTTTGATCTTAGACATTCTGACTGGTGTGAGAGGGCACCCACATTTGTAAAAGAAACTGTTCTAAAGATAAGCCACTTCTACACCTCCTAATTTCAAGTTCTTGAATACCGATGGATTTATTTTTATAGATTCCAGTAATAGGTCTCAAAATTATTTAAATACACTGATCTTGGAAATTACCTAGGATTTAATAAATTTCCAAATTGTATTATAAGATCAGTGAGATTGCTTCATTTGAGTGTAAATTGGAAATTTATTTAATGATTACCTGTGAGAATAGCCCAGGTAAGTGCATGTCCTTAGCATATAAGAGACACTTACTTCAATTCTCAGAAAATAAAATAAAGACATTAACCAAAAATTTATATTATATATATATATATATATATATATTGCTGTTTCTACCAAAATTTGGAGTATTATGCTGGTATTATTAAACTGTTTAATCATTGACTATGGACTACATACAGGTTGTTCTCTCTCCGGATTCATCAACATGAATACTTTTAATGAATTTGGTCTGTGGTTTAAATTTGTGGTCCAAATTTTTATTGATTTTGAAAATCAGCAGAATAGTAATTACAATAATTAATGCATCAGTATGCAGGGGAATGTGTAGCCATATCTGTAGTATGCCTTACTTCTCTGACAGATGTTTTAGTAACAATAACACCACAAAAATTTCCCAGTGAATAATTTTGTTTCTAACATATGTTATCCAAAAATTATGGAGAGAGTATATGTTCACTGTGAAAAATCCTACCTAGTATTTGTTAGATGTTACAATTTAACACTTAGGTGAATGAGAAAATTAATGTGATAAAGCAATTTACTTGGCTATAAATTTACAGTAACTCTTGGTCCTTATCATATTCCTACTGGAATTCATATACTTAATGGCATACATTTTTTAGTACTCCATTTTATCAATTATGTGCTATCATCTCTTTAAACATTCTGATTCTTGCCAGCTATTCCCTAAACCATACTTTAAGTGGTGATGCTTGAATGGTTTTGTTTATATTCTGTTCTAATAATTAGTATTAACTGCAGTGTGGGAAACATTTCTATCCATAGAGTAACCATATATCTTTATTACTATATTTAAATTAATCTCTTGGTAGAAATTCACAATGAGATATTATGTGTGACTGAAGTACAATTCAACTCCAAATTAGTGATGGGAAGCTGAAATTTCTTATTAAATAAGCCAGTTACTTACTGGCAATACATATTTTTATTTAATGAGATATGTATATCTCATTAAATATAAAGAATAAAAAACTAAGAACAAGAATTACATAGTTTCAGCAATATTTCTATAAAAAGAAAAGAGCAATGAGTAAGTGTGCTAAAGGATAGTAACATGCTACAAATTTGATACTAACCATATGTAATTAGTGCCTAGGCTCAACTTCAGAATGGAGAGCAGTTGTCCCAGTGAACCAGTCCAATTCAGTATGAATCTTAGAAAGCAAATATTAATTCTAAATATAGATCTTTTTGTGATATTTTCCCTTAGCCCTGAAAGACTTTTACACCATTTTAACATTACTAAAGGGAGATTCTGCTACACTTAACTTTATTATCTCTGAGAAAATTGTATTTCAATTTTACAATCTGAATTTGCATTCTATTTATTTTTATTTATTTTTTATGTTTATTTATTACTTCAATTTAAATCTCCATCACAGTCCCCTCCCTCCACCCTCGCAAGCCCACCATTCCATCCTCCCACCCTCTCCTCTTTCTCCCACCTGTCCTACTACTCCGGTGTGGGGTGCTCTACATATCAGCCCCCTTCAGTTCAGCAGCCATGTGAGGGCTAAGAGGTTTATTTTGCACTTGGAGGCCTACAAGCAACTCCACTAGGGCAAAGTGTCCCAATAATAAGTGACAAAGTCTATGTTCCTTTTCCTTTCAATCTGTTGGTTGTAAGATAGTTATCTTGTACTATATGGTTAAAATTCAGTTATAAGTGAATAGATGCCATGTGCATCTTTCTGTGTCTGGGTAAGTTCACTCAGGATGAGATTTTCTAGTTCTATCCATTTGAAAGCAAATTGCATGGTTTCCTTGTTTCTGATGGGTGAGTACTACTCCACTGTGCAAATCTACCCCAGCTTTTTTTTTTTTAAATAATTGTTCTTTTTTTATGTTTATTTACTACTTCAAGTTACATCTCCATCACAGTGCCCTCCTTCCACCCCTCCTGGTTCCACCCTCCCACCCTCTCCTCCCTTTCCCACCCATCCCACTCCTCCAATGTGGATTGTCCCTACATATTAGCCCCTCAGTTCAGTGGTCATATGAGAGCTAAGAGCTTCCTCTTGCACTAGAGGCCAACATGGCAGCCCCCCTAGAGAAACTTGTATCATTAATAGGTTGCAAAGTCTATGTTCCTTATCCTTTCAGTGTGTTGGTTGGAGGATAGTTATCTTGTACTATATGGCTAAATCCAATTGCTAGTGAGTAGGTGCCATGTGCATCTTTCTGAGTCTGGGTTGGCTCACTCAAGATGAGCTTTTCTAGTTCTATCCATTTGGCTACAAATTGCATGATTTCCTTGATTCTGATAGCTGAGTAGTATTCCTTTCTGTAAATGTACTGCAGCTTTTTTTATCCATTTTTCAGTTGAGGAACATCTCATCAGTTGAGGGAAATCTGTGTTGTTTCCAGTTTCTAGCTATTACAAATAAAACTGCTATGAACATAGTTGAAGAGATGTCCTTGTGGTTTGGTGAGGAATCATTTGGATGTATACATAGGAGTGGTGTGGCTGGATCTTGAGGTACAGCTATTGCAAGTTTTCAAAGATATCACCAGACTGATTTCCATAGTGTTTGTACAAGTTTGCATTCCCACCATTTCTTAACAAACTCACCAGTATGTGCTGTCATTTGAATTTTTGATCTTAGACAGTCTCACAGGTGTGAGATAGAATCTCAGAGTTGTCCTGAGTTGCATATCTCTGATGATTAAGGATGTTGAGAATTTCTTCAAGTGTCACTCAGCCATTAGAGATTCCTCTTTTGTGAATTCTCGGTTTAGCTCTGTAACCCATTTTTAGATTGAGTTATTTGATTTATTCATGTTTCATTTCTTGTGTCCTTTATAAATTTTGGATATAAGTTCTCTGTGGGATGTGGTGTTGATAAAGATCTTTTCCCAATCTGTGGTTGGCATTTTTTTTCTAATGACAGTGTCCTTTGCCTTACAGAAGCTTTTCAGTTTCATGAGGTCTCATTTATTGATTGTTGGTCTTAGAGCCTGAGCTACTGGTGTTCTGTTCAAGAAGTTGTCACCTGTGCCAATGAGTTTGAGGCTTTTTCCCACCTTCTCTTCTTAGATTTAATGTGTTGGGCTTTATGTTAAGGTCTTTGATACATGTGGACTTAAGTTTTGTGCAAGGTGATGAATCTGGGTCTATTTGCATTTTTTTTAACATGTTGACATCCACTTAGACTAACACCATTTGTTGGAGATTCTCTCATTTTTGTATTGTATGGCTTTGGCTTCTTTGTCAAATATTAAATTATCATAGGTATATGGGTAAACTGAAATAGTATTTACATATTTTCAATCCTTATATTGTAGTTCCTTTTGAAAATGTTTTCATTTATGTAAAAAGAAATGCATTTTGTGGTAATGGAAGCCAGATTTCTAGCCTGTAATATACATTCATTCTATGAATTAAATGCCTTTCTCAAAGTCTGGAGTCTGAGAGATTGAGAATAGGTTGACCAAGATGGTAAAATTTCATAATAAACTTCTTCCAGAATACAAAATCTTAATTTCTGCATAATTGTATGATAGAGTAGAGCTTCTGGGAACATTTTTTTTTTGAAAATCATGATTTTTCTATCACTTGTGGGAATAGAAGGCCATAATTATGACCTACTTATCTCCATGAGTTTACAATATTACATGTCCAGATACTGTAGTATTGTGATTCAGCAAAGGGTTTTAGAAGATGACATAGTGATTCAGCCCACTGCATAGACCTTTAAATGCTAAGGCATATCAGAAAATGGTTTTAAACCTGATCTTTAAATCCACATTTGTGAGGGGGAAAGGGGCAACACTGTACACAATTACTTATAAAAGAAAGAAGAAGACTAATCACTGGAAAAATTGTTTTCAATATGAAAATAGAAAAAAAGGCCAGAATAGAAATGTAATTTCATGAAATGCTGTATCAACTTTGAGAATAAAACTTTGTGGCACTAAACATTTTTATAATCATTTTCTTTATAGTGTTTCTATAGCTTCCTAAGTAGTAACAAATAATTTTTAAAAAAGAAAATCTAGATGGAAGATATTATTCCCATTAAGAGCTTGTGAAAAAGATTTCATGGTTTGAGTATCTGTGCTATATCTAGGAGTCAAAAATCTCACAGAAAGCTTTCTGGTCTTCTGCCTCTTATACTCTTATGACCTCTATTCCAGAATGATCCCTGAACCTTTGATACAGGATATGTCTTGTAGATATATTGATACTGCTAGGAACCATATGGTAACCTTTTCTCTGGATTTTGGTCAGTTTTATTTTCTGGTCTCCATCTGTTCCAAAAAATAAAAATTTTGATGAAGGTTGAGAAATATGCATATCCCTTGGTATAAGATTATTTACATCATTGAAGTTAAGAATTATGCTGGTTTAAGCAGCAGATCAAAACAGATGCTGAAACATACAGTCACAAACTAGATGAAGCTCTGAGAGTCCTATATAAGAAAGGAAGGAGGAAGAGAAAGACCTAGAAAGGTCAAGATCAACAGAATCAACTAACCTAGGCCCCCAGAAGCCTACAGATACTGAAACACTAATCAAAAAAAAAAAAAGGACAAAAGCTTAGACTTGACCTAGACTTCCTATAAACAAATATAGATGATATGTAACTTGGTTCTCATACAGATCCCTTAGCAACTACGGATGGTGTAGTCTCAGTCATGGACTTTGTTACTTGTTAGTGAGATACTCTATACTAGTAGAGCTGCCATGTCATTCCCCAGAGCAAGAGGAAGCTCTTAGCTCTCATAAGACTGATGAACTTATGGGGGCTGATATGTGGGAACACCCATACCAGAGGAGTAGGATAAATGGTAGAGGGAATAGAGGGGAGTAGGGTGGGAACGGGAGGGGAGGAGAGAGGGGGCTGTGATTGAGATGTAACTTGATTTAATAAATAAACACATAAAAAGTATGAAAAAAAAGAATTTTGCTGGTTTAATAAACTAAGTTGTATTTTTCAAGACCAGAGAATTTTCCAGCCGTGGTTAGCTGACTAGATTTCCACTGGCAGTGATGATTTCCATGCTGTTGAGCAGGGAGTAGGTTCAATTACAAAATTCTTTGTTATTTCTGAGGCATTATTGAATCCTGATGATTACTGAGCTATGCTGGTTGCTGTTGTAGTTTGCTAGTTATATATTTAGGGATTCACATACACATACAAATAAACATACACACACAAATATATGTACATATGTTTTATTAATTGGACAAAGAACAGAGGTACATGGAAAAGACTAGAGGAAGGAAAGAAGGGGAGAACAATGTAATTTATATTTTAATTTCAAAAACTAAAATATGTATATGACTATATTTTATAATATTATCTAGTAGATTTTAGCTTTTCCATTATTCATCCTGTCATAAAGAATGCAATAAGATTTCAATATGTCATTGGATGCTCTCAGAAACAAGGCACAGAGAGAAACGCTAATGACAACAACAGAGTACTTGCATAAATATTCACAGCTCTTTGCTGAGACCTAGTTTAAATCACTTTTAGACTAAAAAGTATTTGATGTAGCTGATGTACCAGACACTATTCTAAAAATAGGAATGTACTAGAAACATACAACCCTTGAATTCAGTGATGGTAACAGGTGCAGATGTAATGAAATACATTAGCATTCTAAAATAAACAAAGCTAAACATAGTCAGATGGATAATGATCAACATCTTTATTTACTGAATTCCACAGCAAAGACTAAAGGCATCATAGAAATGTACTTTAAAATGAAATGAGTGTTCTCAAAGAAGCTATTTCAGATTTTGTAGGTTTTAAAACATCACTCCATTTTTTTTCCATCAACAGAATTAAAATGTAAATACCTTGCAAAAGAATTTGAATACTTCAATAAAATGAAAATTTAACGCCAGTAAACACCTAGCTGCAGAAAGTTTTATTTAAGCTTTTTTGGGGAAAGCACTTTCAGGTACAAACACATAACTAAATGCTGCTGTGAATTAGCTTATCTGTTTCTCTTCCTCCCTTACCTCCCTTCCTTCTGTTTTCCCTCTATTCCTTTTTCCTTCCCTCTCTTTTCCTTTAATAGTACTCCAGCACTTACCTGCTATGGAATTTCTAGAAAGTAATCAACAGAAATATATCCCACAACATCAAACTACTTACATTTGTGTTTTCCAGCCAGCTTTATTATGACTAGCCTTAGGGAATTTTATATAGGAGGTAAATCTTTCGAGATTGAATACTTCAGTTCTTGGAAACTTCATATTCTAACATGGTTTATGGTGAATTCCTGATATTTTTTGAATGTTCAAGAAGAATGTGATAATATCAAAGTCCATCATGCCTTGGGAGTATTTGCAAAGTTAATGGAAGGCTCCACCAGATTACCAAATGTCTCCTATGCACATCTGGGAACAATGGCACTGGATAAGATCTCATAAGGGAAAAACAACAGAAAATATTCACTTTTCAATGTTCTTGCTTATATAATGTAAAATGAACTTGCCTTTTACAATGTGAAAGGGGAATGTTCTTGCCTTTGTGTCTTTACAAAACCCTAATGTAGTTTATAATCACTAACTTGAAGCACTAAAAAATATTCTTGCGATCAATTCTTACAGGTCTCAGAAGGACCCATGGTGTGCCCAGTGTGCCTAGGCTTTAAAGCTTCCTGTAACTTAATGCCAGTGTTCAATAAAGTCCTTTGTTTTCTTTTTACCATAGTCCATTATAAAATAACAATATCTTTGACAATTGAGAATATCCCAGCCAAAAAGAGACAGGAAACAGGTAAACCATGAATTCAGCTATCTTGATGCTCTAAATCCTTAAAGAATGAGCTCAAGGTTTATAAACAAAGAAAAAAAAGCAAAACAAAAACATTTGGAAAATATCAGTGTTCAAGTTGAATTTAAACAATTGAATTCATCTCTAAAAGGTCTACAAATTACTTGATAATATAAGGCACTTATAAATCATTTCTGTGTGGTCTTATCTGAATTTCAACCCATTATTTTAATCACAGCCTACTCACATTTACATATTATTAAGAAGCTAAATTCAGTTAAAAGTGTCAAAATGTTTAGGCATTTCAAAACATGCATACTGAGAAGTGTTTTGTATTACAATATACTTAGCAAGAGCAATAATATATATTTTTTTGCTAGAAGAATAAAGACTACACAGTTAATTAGTCATCATAGAGTAAATTATATATTTCTTATCTTTTTTCCTTATACATTATATTTTCAGTAATTTCAAAAATATATTTATGCCATGAAGTACTCAGTTTTGGGGAATTATGAGGCACATTGCTGTCTGTAGGAAATTCAGCAACCAAAATATAAATCAGTCAGCATCTCCCAATGGTTTAGAACCCAAAGGGAAATTTCTTGGTAAACAGTTGTAGTTTATTCCAGAATTTCCAGTTCAATTTCTGTCACAGATAGGTATTTAACAAGGTTTAATATTCAGTTTCAACTATTCTGAAACTGGAAATACCAGAGTCCTATCTGAATGTGTATTTGAGGAGGATTACAGAGTAGTTTAATAGAATAGAGAACAACTACTCAGAACAAAGGTGTTTCCATTTCCTGGTGTGGATTCTAAGGTTGATTGATAAAGGAAAGTGGCAAGAGCTAGCTGAGTAACAGCATCTGGGATCAGTTCCCTGATGACTGATAAAAGGTGGCAGGATGCTGAATTCTCCTGACACTCCAGCTAGAGGTGCTACATTATAGTTAGGGAACATATTTCATGTGGAATCTCAGTATACATGGTCCAGACATATACTATTTTCTATTTATTTTTATTGTTTTGGGTATGGGAGTTTTGCCTGTATGTACATATGTATAGAAAATATATGTCCGGTGTCCATAAACTCTGATGTAGATTGCTGGAAACTGGAGTTACAGGTGACTGTGAACCACCTTATGCTTACTAGAAAATAAATACTGGTCATCTGGACGAACAGCAAGTGGTTCTAATTGCTTGGCATCTCTCAAGCACACAAACACATACTATTTTAATTACATACTTAGCTAAACATGAGAGCAAATATGACTTTATACAATGTTCTCTTCTTTCACTCTACAGAGAAAATTTAACTGCTTCAATTGTCCACTTGCAACTGCTTCCTCACATTCTTGTCAAGAACATGAAACATCAATAAAAAGTAATTACATTATTTACTATGAGCATAAGTACTATTAAGTAAAAGTCTACATGCTAAAGAAATAGAATAAATTGATCATGCTTAAATGAAAACAACAACCACAAAAAGATGCAAAGATGAATAAAAATTTGTAGGTAAATCCAAATAGACTCCTTCAGGTTTACAAAAGTGACTATAAATGGTGTTTGGAGATGTTTAGTTTCATTTTATGTTAATGAGTTACATTTTGCATCAACGGGTGCTGATTCCTTGGTGGTCAAACATACATATCTAATTTTGCCTGAAGGCATTTTAGAGAGATATTTAAGATATTGTTTTAAATATATAAAATCAAATTTTGTATTCTTGGACAAACCCAATGTAACTTCAGACACAAAGGTGTCTTACAATTGCATCCTTTTAATGTCTCTACTTGAAACAGTTTGCCTGACTTGTACTAGTGTGAATTGCAGGATTTCTCCTCATTACATGAGTCAGGGGTGTTCTCTCCTTAATTAGCAGGAGGATTTGACAGTTTTGTGTTTGCAACTCCACAAAATATACCCTGAAATGTAAGATATATGCTATGTAAAAGTTTTGCCTAAGCCAAATTTGAAAAGTTGTGAGTAACAATGGATAAAATTAATAGAAAATAAGTTATTTATCACCTACTATTTTACAAGTAATAAAAAATATCAAGAAGAATCTAAGTGATGCTATTTTAGTCAAGAGCACATATTATTTGTTTTGAAAATTTATGACAACAGAGAGTTTTAGAAAAGTCTTAAGTGATGGCTGGATTAATTGACAATTTATAAGGCCATGGCAGCTAAAACTTTGAACTAACCTAAAACCTGTGTAATCACCAGTATTCTCTTTTGAGAATCCAAAAATTTCATATGATAGGACTGCTGACTGTGTGCACAATAAGGTCACACTCAGAGATTTGAAACTTGCTATCTGTCAATGATGTGAATAACATGTATAAGTTTGTTGTAGAATATTCATCATAAAATTAGGATAACAAAACATCATTCATTTGAAAACACTGCCTACCATTTAGTAACCTATCCCAGAAAATATGCCATATATATTAGAAGTAACTCTATGAGAATAATCAGGAAATAGTGTGTCTGCTTACACAAATAAAATAAAAATAGCATTGCAACTAAGTTCATATATATGTATCATTTTATATTTATATGTGTATATTAGAATGATACATAAAGAACCCCGGATTTACACAATAGCAAAGGGCAAAATTTATAGCCATGAAAACAATAAATAAGAAATCAACAAAGAAAAAGAATAAAAACAAAATCTTGCTTTCTTTAACAATTTGGACTTGTTATCTATTTATTTAATTACACTTCATCTTTCTGCAGATCATTATGAAGTCAGTAAAAGAGAATTTTTACTTCTGAACATGTGGCTTTGTGATTACTTTAAACAGTTTTGCTAAGTAATTTTAGAGTAATTTTTTTTAGTTGGTAGAAAAATCCTGAGGTTTTACAATGCAAGACAGGCTATTTAGGTATGCTTGTAGAAGTCTTCTGCTATGTACTGCAATTCATTTCATCAAGTGGGCAGTGATCATATGGAGAATAAAAAGTATCCAAGTTTATAGAGGGAAAGCATTTCTGCTCACAGTCTTTCCTCTCTAGGAAAACAAAGGTTCCTTAGAATAAGGGTGCTCAAAATTGCAAAAATAGGTAGAAATATTCTTCTAAGTCGAGATGGAAGAAATAATAGAACTAAATTTGAGGAAATGAGTTAGTATTTTTCCCAATGTTCACAAGACATTGAAAAGGAAATACTGGCTACAATTTTTGAGATATAAATGAGGACTGCAGAAATAACACTGAAAAGCATTTATAGAGAATATAATCTGAGTAATGTGTGACAAGAGATTGAAGGAACAGTATAGTGTAATTTAAGTTAAAACTGTAACCAGGAATGGAATATTTGAATATTGATATATTCTGTTATTGGCTTTTAGAGGCAATCAGAAAACCAGAGAGCCATGTTTGAAGGAACATGAAATATTAATATACCTACATATGTTGTCTTTATATCTCAGCATTTCCAGGTTCTGTTGAGCTCTTGACCTTTTATAAAAGGAGTTCTGGGTAAACTGCCTCTTTAGTAGGCTTGAAGAACAAGAGCAAGGGGTTTTGTTAGCAATTCTTCCTATGTTTCTAATGAAACTAAGTTGGGCATGTGTTTAGGATTTTCACAGATAGATATAATGGCTTTCTAGCTTAAGAAAATAACTAAAATATTGTAGATTGTCCTAGATTGTGGGTAAATTTTTATTTTCTTTTCTGATACATTTTTATTTAATATAGAATTACATCCTCTCTTCCACTTCCCTCACCTACCTCCATCCCATACCATGTCTCTTCCATCTCCTCCTTGTCACAAACTCACTTGCCAATTGGTAACCACTTTTCTTTCACTTTTATTATTATGTATATATTATGCATATATACATATTTAAAATATGAGTAAATATGTGCCTGTTTGCATATTAATATATAAGTACTGAATTCATTTTCTGTTTGTGTGCTTGTCGTTTCGAGTTCATTACTTTGTATTGAATAAGTACTATGGGGATCATCCCTGAAGAAGCCATTCTTTATCCTAAAACCTTAATCTTCATTGAATGTGTACACAAATATTCTCTCTCTCTCTCTCTCTCTCTCTCTCTCTCTCTCTCTCTCTCTCTC
>CAJQZJ010033103.1:1217213-1254590 GCA_907164525.1 Lophiomys imhausi | reverse complement strand
CTCTCTCTCTCTCTCTCTCTCTCTCTCTCTCTCTCTCTCTCTCTCTCGGCATTTCAAGACAGGGTTTCTCTGTGCATCCCTGGCTGTTCTACGCCAGGTTGGCCTTGAACTTGCAGAGATCTGCCTGCCTCTGCCTCCTGAGTGCTGATATTAAAGGCATGTGCCACCATGTCTGGCACACATTCTTCTCTTACAGTGCATCTAGTTACCAGAAAAGAATGTGGGGACACCTGTGTGTTGCTACATGTACACTGCACTTCAATCAGTAGAGTGAATTGCTCCCCTTTGAAAACTCTTAACCACTCATTCAAACATCATGGAACATCTTTGCATCAATATGGCCTACACTAGTTTCATACATATGTGTGATGAACAAACTATACCCTTAATATGAACTTTTAGCAAAAACTTTTATTTAGTACTCTTTCTTTATGATTTTTAACATTTTTGAGATTATGATCTAACAATGTATGTTTAATAATCCTCCCTCTACATTTTTTTAAATATAATCTCTCCAATGAGCATCTCCTTGCTCTCCTTCAAATTAATGGTCTCTTTTTCACTATACTTTCATGCATTATATATGTAGGCCTCCTGGGGTTTTCCACATTCAGATTGGTATGTCCATTGGTGTCATTCTCATTCAGTTCATGTTGGTGATACTTTATGAATGTAGCTTCTGATATATATATGTCTTATAGTAAAGTCCCTGATCCTTTGATTTTGAAAATCATCCCACCTCCTTTCTTCCAATATTCCCTGAGTCTTAGGTGAAGGAGAGTTTTGTAAATGTATTCACTGGGCAAGGCTCTATAATTTTAGATTTTTATTGATTGTGATTTCCTTTAGTGGTCTATATTGCTGCAAAGAAAAGGTTTGTGTTTGTGTGTCTGCATGTGTTGGAGACTGCATTTATCTTTGGGTATAAGAACAAGTAGTTATGTTGTTAGTGGATATACTGGTTAATAAATCCATGGTTATAGATTATCTTTTAATAATCATAACTTCACTAGCACTGAGTAGATAGCTATGTGGTACCTGGAAATCAGGCATGGCTTCCCTCTTCTTGAATCTGTTAAGTACAATACAATTAGAGAATTGCTGGTTTTCTCCAAGTTATGAATACCAATACTGCATCCTTAGGTTTATACTGTGATGGAGGTCATTGATGTAGTTCACAGACATTATAGATGGGTAGGACTGTTGATTTATTGTCTCTCTACTTTGAAAGCTTTCATGGTCCCTTCTGACACCACAAAAGTCCTCAGGAACTCCCACCCAGGACAGTTCCATATAAGGAATATCTACATCCTGTTTCTGAAGTACAGTGTGTCTTTAGCAATAGAGACTTTCCTTCAACCTCTGAGGGGTAGCATAGGGCAATAGCAAATAGGTGTATGTTTTGGGAGTCTCTTGAACAACCATGCAGGGAGTCATTTCCCCAATTCTGAACATTTTTCATTTTGATGGATAATTAATTTCTCTCTGAAGTATCTTTGGAAATCTGTGTCCTTTGGAAGATTCATATTTTAGTTATGAAATATTTAGTTATTTATAAATCCTGAGAAAAAGTCGAGCAAGTTAGCTCTTAAAATAAGAAGTGGATGAGATAATGAAAGTGGAGCATGAAGGGAAAGGGAGGGAAGAAGAGAAAAGGGAGAAAGAGAGGAAATATTTAATGAGAAAGCAGCAAACACATTGCTATCTAGCAAGCAAAAATTTCCTTCACATTTTACTTAATTAATACTCATTGGAACAATCTAGACTTTCTGTCTCACACATTGTTAAGTGGCTTTATGTATCATGTTAATACTAACATCTATCTTTTCTTTCAGATATATGCCTTTTCTTAAGTACTTGATGGGTTAAGATACTTTAGATTTTGTACTTAGCCTGAAAATTAAGTGACTTCTTCATGTTCTAGTGCATTATAAATTCTTTATCCCAAACTATGGCATATATATCTTTCCAAATTTCCATTCTTCTTCATACATTATTTGTAAAGTAGCAAGAATAAATTTAAAGTTTGTTTTCTTATATTTCTCTCACTTGGTCAGTTGGATATTTTTGTTATTGTTTCCTTACATTTGTCATTATACTTAAGAACCAAAAATGAAGAAGCTACAAGTTGTGGAGATATCTTAGTGATAATGTACTAGTGTAGCTTGGCAGAATAGTGAATTTTGGATCTCTAGCATCCATATAAAACATCAAAATGGGCATGGAGGACTGTTTGCCATTTCAGAACTAGGAGGTCAGGCTAAAGCAACTTATACTAGTTTAAGTGGTGAACACTGTGTTGAGATAAAAGAACCCATATCAATATATAAGGTGGAGAGTGGTTGAGAAAAACACACAAAAAGCACCTTTGGAGTCCACATGAATGTGCACACAAATAACCCAGAAAAATCACATACATGAGAACATTCCCATACACATACACACATAATGCATACACATAAAAATGACAATATCACGTTGTTGAATATCATGTATGCACATATATGTGTTATAATAATACAATATTAAATATGTTTATGTAAATAAACATATTTATTACTGAATGATTTTAGGAATCATTAAAGAACTGACAACAGGCATTTTTTAGAGAGGCATTTTGAGCATTACAATTTGTCACCAAGTCTAATATTCCCTTCACTAACTTCCAAATGAAGAGGCAGAGTGTCTTAGTGAAGTCTTTTATAACATAATATGGGAGTAAGAGGTAATTGTCCAAGGATTACATTCTAGTTCAGAAATAGCAGACAGACATTGGATCTGGACTCACCTGAGTACCTGTGGCAGGTAATTAGTCTCTCAGGTGAAGAAGTTATTGTGCAAAGTACTTTAACTAGATTAACCTAGAGTATATTGGCTAAATTGCCCTATAACCAAAATCCTTGTAGCAGAGAACTACATAGCACAACATTGAAGTGCTAAAAGATTTCTTAATCCAAGGTTTATATTAGCAATTTTAAATAAGATTTATCAAGATCTGAAGCCTATTAGGCAATGTAGCATATTATTGAAAGAAATTGTCAGGAGGATCATTGTAACTTGATAGCCCATATGGTATATATGTCAAATATAAGGGCATTTAGAACTACATAGGAAGATCTTATCTCAAAACAAACAAACAAAAAACCCAAAGAAACAAATAGATATAAAATAATTTTCCTTAACAGCAAAGAAAAAACACAAAGAAGTAACATCTGAGTCCTCATCTAAAAGTAAAGGAGGCATTCTCCCACAAAGTGTGATGAGGCATGAATATTTGATTATGCAACACATAAATTGACACTGAGCATTTGGAATGCTTTAGGCTGCCATCACTGTTCACTCATGAAAGAGGAGGGCACCTATTTTGAAATTTCCCTACTTTATTAATCTCCATAAATATAAATATAAAAATATTATCCTATGGAGGGACACAAATTACATCATCCATTACTTAACAGAATATTTTGGGGCTTCGGAGATGAATCATCATCTAAGAGCGCTTGTTCCTCTTGCAGAAGAATCTGGTTCAGTTTAAAGAATAAATACCCACATCGTGGTTAGCAGCCATTCATAATTCCAGTTCTAAGGGACCCAGTGCCCACTACTGATGCAGGCAAAACAATCATACTCATAAGATTAAAACTGTTTTTTAAAGAATATATCTAACATGTCTACATTGCTCAATATTATGTTTATATGGTCACAGAGAATTAAATCATGGATTATACAAACATAGCTATGTTGGTGGATATGTAACACTCTACCTCATCTGTTTACATGGTATGATACCCTTTGTATGTTAATCAAAACTTTCTTTGAAGGATATAGCTAAATACATTAATTTGTGAGTAAATAGGTAAATTTCAGAAACTAGGAGGCAGTTAAAGATATTCATTGGGATGAATCTTTCAAATATTGACAGAAAACATGAATAGTGTTAGATAAATTCCTGTGGAAAGAGAGTCTTGAGCAAATTCACAGTTGTTTTGATTACATTATTTAATAAAAAGTCATTAAACAATATTTAATAAGAGTATAATATGATTAGGATTAAATTGTATAAACCTGATATTAAGTATAAAACCCAAGAAAAATTATTCAAATGATGAATTTAAGTACATTTAATTAATTTTTCCTCTTATTTAAAAATGGCTGAATATTTTTTTTTTATTTTTACATTACTTTAGCAAAATCAGTTCCCATGAAATTATGACAGTGTTTTTCTTTCCATAAGGAAACAAGATTCAGAGGCTTTTTTATACCTATGTTGAACCCAAAGTTTTCATTTCAAAGATAAAACATTTTTATGTTTCCTTTTGCCTTTCCTCCTGTGTTATGATGTTTTTTCCATATTTTTACTATTGTTTGTAATAAAATATTTTCATTATCTTCATGTTTACTCCTATTCATTTTCCCTTTAAAGTTGAAGATTAATTGTTTTTGAGTACAAAGAAGACTAAGGTTGTTAGGGCCCAAGACTTCAATTTGATAATAAACTGCTTGCAAATCTTGTATTTGTGTATTACTAAAGGCACATCATGTGATAAAAATATCTACTGTATGCACAGAGGATGCTTTCCACATAGCAAATTCTATAATTTGTGCATGAGATCTGTAATATCTCATTCTCCCTCTTTAGAGGTGTGAATATTTCGTCTTGTGTCTAGAACATAAAGATTTCACTAATAATGCCTTTTGTTGTGTAATGGCAGCTTTTAGAAAAGCTGCTGAAAAGCAATAATATTTGCAATAGACCTTGAAAATGAATAGGAATTAAGCCAATTTTGTTGTATTGCACCACTCTGCTAAATAGGAATCACTTGGCATTTTCATTACTGGCAGAAGAGTTGATTTGTATGGAAATGATCAAGACTTCAGAATAAGAAAAAATGTGGACGAGTGAGTCATCTATTAACATGGAATTACTTGAAACCCTGATTTAAAACTTTCAATATTTTGGAAAATAACTACTCTCAGTATAAATACTTGTACTGTTTTAGTTCATAAAATAACAGTATCATTTATCTCTGAATTTAATCCTCATGTTTAATTCCCATCAACGTGAATAAGAAAAAGTAATTTTGGCATTTTGTTCCTCATATTCATGCTAACAGGGAATAATGAAACTTTCAGCAGGAATCTCATATTATCTATATATGTCCACATAAATCACAGTCTATCTGATGGAATACTAGGATACTTTTGAGTACCATTTCATAATGGGGACGGTTCCCAGGGCATGTAATGCTGAGTGATTTGTGGACTGTTCAAGCATGTAATATATATGGGAAAGCAAACCCAACTATGATGACATTAGGTATGATAATCAAATGCGATCACTCTGCTAGTAGGAGTTTCTCACTGAACAAGACATGCTGTGGGACCTGACAATCTATGTATTTAGAAGTGTCTACAATTAGAGTAAAGGGATAATAGTTGTGTGTGGTGAGGTTTTAATTAAAATAGAGTACAAAATTAGCAATTATTGTTAAATGACAAAAAAATCACATGTGCACAGGCACTGGTGTTCCTTCCCTAATTTTAAGGGCATTTGTCATGGTAAAATCATGACTTAACATATGTAAACAATTAGGAATATTAAAGAAAAAATGAAAAGAAAGAAAATATTTAGAGCAAAATATTAAATGCTAAAAGAAACTAATGTATTATATTTCAAATGATTTATTTCTTTATTTGTGTGCATAATTGAGTTTGTCTGCATGAGTTCCTCAGTATCTCATACAAGAGCATGTGGAGACCAGAGGGGGTGATGGTTCTCTTTGAACTGGAGATATAAGTGGTTGTTAAATACAAGAGGATAATGGAAAGCAAACCTAGGTCCTAAGGAGAACAGCAAGTATGCTTAATTGCTAAGCCCCTCTAATTCACACAAGTAAAGTATTCTTGTTGGCTTAGATTTTTCTAAATCTATGTCACAGAACATAGTTCTTCTTATTATGTGACATTAAAATTGGAGTCAAGTAGTTATGCAGGGGAAATATTCATGCTTCTGATTATTCTGTAACTAATATTTAAAATAAATATTTATCTCATTCAAACAATTTCCAAAACTATAATTACCATCCTTTCTACAATTTGTTAAATTATAGATGTAAGCTTTAACTTAAGAATTGTTCAATATTCATGCAAATGTAAATTGTGATGCTACTGTAAAATATTAATGAATGAATCTAATAGCAAATACAAATTTCATTACTAAAAGAAACATATAGTAATTTCAGTAACTCAATATTTCCAGAACATGCAAATTAGTCACTCACAAGTTTTAGGAAAAAATATTCCTTTGCCCATTGAATAGAATTTCTTAAATATGAGTACCAAGACTTAAAAGAGACAATCTATGTTGTAGAGAGCTGCGATGTGCCGCGCCCTAAAGATGGCGCCGGTTTCCGCCTTCCACCAGCCCGACGGTGAGCACTCTCAGTGGTAAACAAGTCCATATTTGGCAAAGACTGCTGATCTGGCTTGCTTCCGCATACGTGGGCCTCTAAGATAGCACCACGTGGCTTTACTTGATTGGCTGTTCATATAGTATTTAGCCTGTGGGTTGGGTCTGCCCGGGCATTTGGAAGACTCTTTTCAAGGGACCTGAATAAACTGCTGGAGAAGAGCTTTTGCGAGTTGCGTCATCCTTGCTGGTCGAGGGGGACACGACAAGTGGTGGCCCGTACGGGGACCCAAAAAAGACTCAGAACTCCTGCAGTCAGGGGCAGCGCTGGTAAGTTCCTGGGATAAATTAGGACAATAAAGTTTCACGGAGATAGCGAACACAAGGTAAAGTTTCGCGGAGATAGCGAACAAAAGGTAAAGTTTCGCGGAGATAGTGAACATACGGTAAAGGTTCGTGGAGATTGCGAACAAAAGGTAAAGTTTCACGGGGAAGCTGCGAACCAAAAGTAAATTTTTAATCATGGGATTTTCTGAGTCACATCCAATTTTTCTGGCTCTTCAGGAGCTACTTTTAGCTAGGAATTTGAAAATTAAGAAGTCTACCCTAGAGAGATTTTTGAATGAATGTGATTCCGTGGCTCTGTGGTTTGCGGTGTCCGGGAATCTTACGGTATCCTGCTGGGACAAATTAGGCAGGGACTTGGATTTTGCTTGGGAACAAGGTACTCTAAAGCATGGAGTAAGACCAATTTGGAAGATGGTGAGGAGTTGTTTAGAAGATCAGAGATGCTGTAACGTGATCAAGGAGGGAGAGTCAGCCTTGGTACTGCTGCAAGGGGAAAGATCTGAGCAGGTAGACAGTGAAAAGGAAAGTAACAAAGGCGAAAGATTTGAGCAGGCAGACAGTGAAAAGGGAGGCAAAAAGAAGGTTCCTCTCTATCCCGATCTTAGAGATTTTAGAGATTTTAGAGATTTTGAGGACTCAGAGGGCATGGATTCTGAAGGGGAGCTACACGCTCTAATAGAACAGTTGGAGAGGACTGTTATTAGAAAAAGGGAAAAGAAAAGGGTAAAAGAGAAAGACACATTGGCGGCAGTCGGTGTAAGTGAAGTCGTTGCCGCAGCGCCTTCAGCCACGTTGGTGGCGGTCGGTGTAAGTAAAGCCTTTGCCACGGCGCCTTCAACTCCTCCTCCATATCCAGAAGCCATTCAGATAGATCAGCCTGTTCAGTCCCTGAAAGTAGGGAGATCTTTCTGCCCGGGGATGTGGACACAAGTAAGAACAGAATTACAGTTTGCCTATCCGGTATACCAAGACCCACAAGGGAACAGGTACGAGGAACCGCTTGATTTTAAGGGAGTTAAATCCCTTTCAGAGTCGGTTCGTACCTATGGTACTACCGCTTCTTTTACAATGGCTCAAGTGGAAGCATTAAGCAGACATTGTATGACTCCGAGTGATTGGAGTGGCCTGGTCCGTGCCTGCTCAAGTCCAGGGCAATACTTAGACTGGAAAGCTTTCTTGATTGAGTATGCCACTGAGCAAGCAGCCATTAATCAGAGAGATGGAAATCCAGCCTGGGATAGAGATATGCTGCTTGGGCAGGGGAGATTTGCCAACCAGCAGATAGGATATCCTATTCAGGTTTATGAGCAAATAAACAAGATAGCTGTCAAGGCTTGGAGATCTCTTCCTAATAAAGGGGAGGTGAGTGGGAACTTAACTAAGATTCTACAGGGCCCCATGGAGCCCTTTTCAGACTTTGTGGCACGAATGGTGGAAGCAGCAGGGAAGATTTTTGGTAACCCGGATGCTGCTTTGCCACTAATAAAACAGTTGGTCTATGAGCAATGTACCAAAGAGTGTAGAGCCGCTATCACCCCTTACAAGAACAAAGGGCTAGAAGCCTGGATGAAAGTGTGTAGAGAACTTGGAGGGCCATTAACTAATGCTGGTCTTGCTGCCGCAGTAATACAGTTGACCAGAAAAGGTGGAGGAAGTTCAGGAGTTTGTTTTAAGTGAGGCAAGATGGGACACTTTAAAAGACAGTGCCCCAGGGGAAGGAGTACAGAAAGTACAGGAAGTGTACAACGCCCCAGGCGGCCGGGGTTATGCCCAAATTATAAAAAAGGGAACCACTGGGCTAATGAATGCCGTTCAGTGATAGACATCCTTGGCCAGCCTTTAACTCAAGGTTATGGTGGTGCTCGTCCAAAAAACGGACAGTGGGGCCCACGACCTCAGGGCCCACAAATATATGGGGCAGTAGAGAATCAGGACAAAGAACAGAATCAAGAGAGATGGCCAACCCTCTGCCATCCGAGAGACCGCGGAGAGCCACTGCAGGCTCAGCAGGATTGGACCTCTGCTCCACCACCAGACTCGTATTAACACCCCAAATAGGGGTCCAGTTAATTGAAACAGATTTTAAAGGACCCCTTGAACCTGGTACAGATGGTTTGTTGTTAGGGAGGTCATCATCAGCCTTGAGAGGACTTATTGTCCATCCTGGAGTTATAGATCCAGATTATACAGGAGTGTTTAAGATCATGGTAGCCTCCCCTCGTGGTATAACGGCTATCTCTCCTGGAGATAGAATTGCTCAGTTGATCATGTTGCTGAGCTTACATGATCGCTATGCGGCAAGGGATCGAGAGAGAGGAAAAGATGGTTTTGGGTCCACGGGCAAAGATCTGACTTTTCTCTCCCTGGATTTGGACCAACGCCCTGTCTTGGAGTTAAAAGTTGATGGTAAAAAGATCCTGGGCCTTTTGGATACTGGGGCTGATAGGAGTATCATAGCAAAGAAAGACTGGCCTTCAGGTTGGCCCGTACAAGCCTCTTCTCAAACACTTCAAGGCCTGGGTTATGCTAAGACTCCAGATATGAGTGCAAGGTTATTAAAGTGGCAGGACCAAGAGAACCACTCAGGAGAAATGCAGCCATATGTACTTGAGCTCCCTATCTCCCTTTGGGGAAGAGACCTTTTAAAGGATATGGGATTTAAATTGAGTAATGACTATTCTGATTCAGCCCAATGTATGATGCAAGATATGGGATATGCTCCAGGCTTTGGAATAGGAAAATATTTGCAGGGACGAAAGAGTCCCATATCTATGCAGCAAAGACAAAAGAGACAGGGCCTGGGTTTTTCCTAGGGGCCACTGAGGAGGGTATTCCCATAACTTGGAAGACGGAGGATCCAGTATGGGTTCCTCAGTGGCCACTTTCCTCTGTAAAATTGAATGCAGAGTTGGTGGATGAACAGATGTCTTTAAAGCATATAAAACCATCTGTATCTCCCTGGAATACACCTATCTTTGTCATTAAAAAGAAATCTGGAAAATGGAGATTATTGCATGACCTGCATGCCATAAACCAACAAATGCAGATTATGGGCTAGTGCAATGCGGCTTGCCGCTTTTATCATCTTTGCCAGCCTCATGGCCCATTATAGTTATAGATAAAAGAGATTGTTTTTTCTCCATCCCTTTGTGTGACAAAGATAGTGAGAGATTTGCATTTACTGTTCTATCCTGTAACCATGAGGAACCTGATCAGAGGTTTGAATGGGTAGTATTACCTCAGGGCATGGCAAACAGCCCCACTATGTGCCAACTGTATGTGGGGGAAGCCATTGCTCCCTTGAGAAAGAATTTTCCAGATTTGAGATGTGTTCATTATATGGATGATATCTTACTGGCAGCTAAGAGTGAACAAATGTTAGATCGGGCCTATGAAGAATTAGTTCAATTATTAAAAAAGAAAAGGTTGTTTATTGCTCCTGATAAGGTTCAAAAGGAAAATGTGGTTGATTATTTAGGAGGGAAGGTTGGACCTGAAAAGATAATACCTCAAAAGATTGAGATAAGAAAAGATAATTTAAAGACTCTAAATGATTTTCAAAGGTTGTTAGGAGATATCAGTTGGGTAAGAGGCTATTTAAAACTACCAAATTATGAAGTACGACCCCTATATGATATTTTGAAAGGTGATTTAGTACTTAATTCTCCCAGGCAATTTACAGAAGAAGCAAGAAAAGCTTTATGTAAAGTGGAAGAAAGGTTACAGAGTGCCTTCCTAAAGAGATGGCAGGAAGGACATCCCATTGCATTGTGCATATTTGCCACCTATGGTCAACCTACAGGGTTGTTATGGCAGGATGGACCATTATTATGGACCTATTCAAAGATTTCTCCAAAAAAATCCATAGAACATTATCCCACTGCAGTTGCTGCTTTAGCCTTAAATGGTATCCAACAATGCTTGCAGTCTTTTGGAGTTGCTCCTGCCCTATTCCAGTCATCAAATTAAGATTTTGTGTGGCACTGTAGATGATTGGGCAATATTGCAATGTAGCTTTGAAGGAGTGATTGATAACCATTATCCTAAGCATCCATTACTATCATTTTTTAAGGAGCACCCAGTGATATTCCCTAAGGTTACTTCAGCAGTACCACTTCAAGGGTCACCAAATGTGTTTACTGATGGCTCAAAGACAGGCTGTGGAGCCTATTTGATAGAAAGACAAGAGCCCGTGTTATGTCAATTTCAACCGGGCTCCCCCCAAATAGTAGAGTTGAAAATAGTAATTGAGGTGTTTAAAAGATGTCAATTTGCATTCAATTTGATTTCAGATTCAGTTTATGTGGTCAACGCAGTGAAAGTACTAGAATTAGCAGGTCCTATTAAGAATAGTAGTACTGTATGTGCCTTATTACAAGAGCTACAAGTTTTAATCTGGCAGAGAAAAAGGTGTTTTTATATTCAACATATCAGAGCACATACAGGATTACCTGGACCATTAAGTGAGGGTAATGATAAAGTTGATCAATGGACCAGGATGGAATGCATTTTTTGGAGCTCATTCCTGGACCAAGCCAGACAGTTTCACCAATTATTTCATGTAAATGCAAAAACTCTACAGCAAAAATTCCATTTGTCTAGAGCAGATGCTAGACAAGTAGTTTTGGACTGTCCTCAGTGTGTGATTCATCATCATCCTCCCAGTGTGGGAGTGAACCCTAGAGCGTTGATGCCACTCAAAATCTGGCAAATGGACCTTACCCACATTTCAGAATTTGGAACCTTAAAATATATTCATGTATCTGTGGATACCTGCTCAGGTATCATACATGCTACACCTATGAGTGGAGAAAAGGCTCGCAATGTCATAGGGCATTGCTTAGAAGTCTGGGCTGCATGGGGAAAACCACAGCAGCTGAAAACGGACAATGGACCAGCCTATACGGCACAGTCCTTTGTCTCCTTCTGTAACCAGATGGAGGTACAGTTTAATCACGGATTACCATACAATCCTCAAGGACAAGGAATTGTGGAGCGTGCTCATCGCACCTTGAAAGAATGCTTACAAAAACAGAAAGGGGGAATAGGCCAAGGCCATACCCCCAAGGAGAGAATGTCTTTAGCTTCATTTACTTTAAATTTTTTCAATTTTGATGCTCAAGGCCGCTCAGCAGCAGACAGACATCAGGATTCCCATGGTTCACCTAAAAGCATGGTGAAGTGGAAGGACATTTTGACAGGCTCTTGGCGGGGGCCTGACCCCGTGTTAACATGGGCGAGCGGGTCTGTTTGTGTTTTTCCTCAGGATAAACAAGATCCACTGTGGGTGCCTGAACGCCTTGTGAGGAAGATTCATCATGAAAACCTTCCTAGGGATCCTGGTGATAGTAGCAGTGAGTATGTCAGGAATGACTGAGCCGAGATGGGGGATCCTGTCGATATTCCCAAAGCCGATGCCAGTCAGACATGATGCAACTGTGTTTCCACGCTTATTTAGCAGTAATAGAAGCCTAGGCTTACCCTACCTTCCCTTTGATGATCAGAAAAGCCCAATAGAGGGTAATAGAAATGTCAGCTTGAAGGGTAGTCTGTGCTTTTTAATGAGCTTCAATAGGTCAGATGATACAGAATGCATTAAATTGTCTCAGCAGTCAGCAGATTTTTTACCACAACTGAGGTTTCGGGGTAGTAGTGGTGGTTTGCTTTCAAGCAATGGTTCTCGCCTTGAAGGATGGTGGCCCACACGAGTCTCTGACTGGGACCCCCCCAGACAGCCACGCGGGGCACCTTTTTGTACAGGATCCACAGGAGAGGAAGGACCTTTTCCCTGGACTGGATGTCAGGAGCGCAGAGCAATTTGGGTTCAACAAGATTATTTTTCTTTAGCCCCATGATTAGTAATATAGTGAATAAGTCTTGTACAGGAATGCTTGATATATCTACTAGGGATCCTCAGCAGACTGCCACCAATCCTTTTGATTTGTGGCTTTTGTGTGGAGTAAATGGAAGTTGCATGGACTTGGGACCTGTCATTATGCTAGGGGGAGGAATTTATCAAAGAGGTAATTTTTCCCTAGGGTCCGCTACCAAATTGGATTTTTCTAGCGGTAGTGGCTCTGGTACTTGGAATTCTTTGTTTCATTCTTACCGCAACAAGAACTTTTCAGCCTCGCCAGTATGTCTCTGGCCTCCTTTTCTGTGGATTGTAAGTAATGGGAGTGCATCCTTGGGTGAAGAAAAGTTAGTATGCACTCCGGGCACATGTTTTTATGCCCTATACTGGAATGCCACAGCCTTTCCTGTGGCTGTGGTGACTAGAATGCCTCGATATGTACCAGTTCCTGTAGAGGCTCCTAATACCATGATGCTATTCAGGTTTAAAAGAGATTTTGGCATCACTGCAGCTATTGTTACTGCTATCACTATTGCTGCTGTGGGAGCTACTGCCTCAGCTATTGCCTTGTCTAGTTCTATACAGACTGCCAATGCCCTGAATAACATCTCAGCCACTGTGGCACAGGCATTGGATACTCAGACCTCTATGAGTTCTCATCTCAAAGGAGGCCTTATGATAGTTAATCAACGCATAGATTTAATACAAGAACAGATTGATTCTCTTTGGCAACTAGCACAATTGGGGTGTGAGTGGAAAATGCAAGGTTTGTGTGTTACTTCCGTGCAGTATCAAAATTTTACAAAGGCTGCTAATCTGTCTAGACAATTGTCAAAGTTCCTCTTACAGGATTGGTCGGCTGAATTTGAAAATTTGATGAGAGAGCTGAGAGCGACAATTGTCCACATCAACTCCACTCGGGTGGATC
This sequence comes from Lophiomys imhausi, assembly GCA_907164525.1. Taxonomy (NCBI): domain Eukaryota; kingdom Metazoa; phylum Chordata; class Mammalia; order Rodentia; family Muridae; genus Lophiomys; species Lophiomys imhausi. Next base: position 1,241,051 of record CAJQZJ010033103.1, on the reverse strand, counting down.
TGAGCCTGGCCACTGGCTTGACTTCCTGGATACAGACGGCTATGGATCATCTTAAGGAGTGGGCGGGCGTAGGCTCTTTGGTGATACTGATGATACTAGCCTCTCTGTTTTGCCTGTGGTGCATCTACAAAATGAGAGCCACACAAAAGCGTAATGCAGCCATGATTATACAAGCCCTTGTCGCCATTGAGGCGGGCCAGTCCCCTCAGGCGTGGCTCGCTGCCGTGAAGTAAATCTTCACTAATCATTGTCCCTGCCCACTGAGGTATTCGTTCCATGGATATTAGGGTCTGGCAAGTCAATGACGGGGTTGATGGGTAAGTCTCGGCCACCTAAGACAGGGCAGTCCTGAGTGGGGAGGCTGACCCAGAGACGGGTAAGAGTTTGAGCACCGCCCTCCTACAGGCTCAGGCCCACCGTGAGATCCCCAGATAGAGGGATTACGAAGCCTTTCCAGGGACTTTTACCAATTTTAGAAAAAATAAAAAAGGGGGAACTGTAGAGAGCTGCGATGTGCCGCACCCTAAAGATGGCGCCGGTTTCTACCTTCCACCAGCCCGACGGTGAGTGCTCTCAGTGGTAAACAAGTCCATATTTGGCAAAGACCGCTGATCTGGCTAGCTTCCGCACACGTGGGCCTCTAAGATAGCACCACGTGGCTTTACTTGATTGGCTGTTCATATAGTATTTAGCCTGTGGGTTGGGTCTGCCCGGGCATTCGGAAGACTCTTTTCAAGGGACCTGAATAAACTGCTGGAGAAGAGCTTTTGTGAGTTGCGTCATCCTTGCTGGTCGAGGGGGACGCGACACTATGTTGTCCCAAAAAGACAAACTTGGAAGCAGGTAAATCAACAGCCAAGCTCTGCCAAGGCAGGGTGGGCAACTCCTTCACAATGCTTTACAATTAGCGTGATACTTAAACAAAAGGCTGAAGATAGATGCTCCAATGCTATAGAGGGAAATTGGGGACTGTCCAGGCAGCCAGTTGTCTGACATTTCTTAATTTTCGAAGGTTTTTGCTCTGCACTCCCTGTTTATTCAGATATGTTTATCCTTCTCAGCTCTCTCATGTAGATGAAGACTAGATAATTATAGTCTCACAGTTAAGTTTTAAATATTTAGGAATTGCAAGGATGTTTTAGGTCTAAGAAGATGTCCTTAAGTTAGTAATGCAAGTTAGGATGGAAATTGAGTTAAGTATAGAACTTTAAACTCATCGAGATAGATAGATAATAGAATATTATTATTAGTTGCCAAATACAAATGGATTGGACAGTGGGAATATGTGTTAGTCCTTATAATTTTCATAATTGTTACCTAATTGTTCTAATTGTTTTGTATCGTATTTATTGTTATAAGAAAAAGAGCCTTTCATTGGACTAAAAGGGAGAGAGGTTGGGGGAAAAAGATATATCTTAAATTAAAGGGAAAAAAAAAGATAGGAGGGAGAGGGGAGGGAGGATAGGAGGGTGGATCTGGGAGGGGAAGAGGGAGGAGGGTGTGAGTTAGATGCATCTTCAACAAATAGTGCTGGTCCAACTGAATGTCATCATGTAAAATAATGAAATGAGTCCCATACTTATCACCTTGTACAAAACTTAAGTCCAAGTGGATCAAAGATATTAACATAAGGTGGGACACACTAAATCTATTAGAAGAGAAAGTGGGGAAAGCCCTCAAACTCAATGGCACAGGTGACAACTTCCTGAACAGGACACCAACAGGTCAGGATCAAAGACCAACAATCAATAATTGGGACCTCATGAAACTGAAAAGCTTCTGTAAGGCAAAAGACACTGTCATTCGAACAAAACAGCAACCTACAGATTGAGAAAAAATCTTCACCAACCCCACATCTGACAGAGGGCTAATATCCAAAATTTACAAAGAACTGAAGAAATTAAATGCCAAGAAACCAAATAATCCAATCAAAAAATGGGGGACAGAGCTAACCCGAGATTTCACAAAGTAGGAATCCCTAATGGCTGAGAGATACTTGAAGAAATACTCAGCATCCTTAATCATCAGAGAAATACAACTCTAGGACTCTGAGATTCCATCTCACACCTGTCAGAATGGATAAGATCAAAAGCTCAAATGGCAGCACATGCTGGCAAGGTTGTAGAGAAAGGGGAACATTCCTCCATTGTGGTGGGAGTGCAGGCTTGTGAAGCCACTATGGAGGTCAGTCTGGTGATATCTCAAAAAACTTAGAATTGCTCTGCCTCGTGATCCAGCCATACCACTTCTGAGTATACATGCACATGATTCCTCACCAAATCATAATGAAGTTTCCTCATCTATGCTCATAGTAGCCTTATTTGTAATAGCTAGAAACTGGAAACAACCCAGATGTCCCTCAACCTAAGAATGGATTAAAAAACTGTGGTAGATCAACACAATGGAATATTACTCAGCTATCAGAAACAATGAAATTATACAATTTGCAGTCAAATGGACGGAACTAGAGAAGCTCATCCTGAGTGAGCTAATCCAGACTCAGAAGGATGCACATGACATCTATTCACTTATAATCAGCTTTTAGCCATATAGTACAGGATAAATATACTACAACCAATGCACCAAAGGGAACAAGAACATAGACTTTGTTACCTGTCAATGAGACACTTTGTCCTAGTGGTGCTACCTTGTAGGCCCCCAGTGTATGAGAAGGCCCTTGGCCCTCATATGACTGCTGAACTCGGGTGAGGGACTGTTATGTAGGGACACTCCACTCCAGGGGAGTGGGATGGAAGGGATAGGGGGTACAGGGTGGGAGGGCGGGAATGGAAGGGGTGGAAAGAGGGCACTGTGATGGAATTGTAACTGGAAGTAATAAAGAAAATATTTTAAAAAAAGAGATTATATTATTTCTAATGAATCCTCACTTACACGGTATAGTGAGACTAAATACAATATTCATACTGGATCAAACTAAAAAATATGTCTTTTGGAAGTTGCTTAAAAATTTTCATATTTACATCTTTCTTTGATCCTTTGATTCTTACCATTTGCTTCCCTGTGTTACCAAGTACCTCCCTACTCTGTCTCAAAATAATATACTTGGTTTCTTTAATGATTTGTGTTTGAAATAAATTCTTATGTTTTAACCAGTCTTTGGATGAAAATTTTGTTTCTATCTTTTGCTTTAAATTTGTGTTTTCTTGTCAACTTTATACATACAAAAATTTTTAAAAACAAAGATAAATTGAAAAATACTAAAAATGTCAAAATTAAAAACACATCAGAAGAATTATAAATCTTTTCTAAAACAATATCCATGTAGTCTATTTATAATTTAAATAATAATAATTTCCTAATTCCATCCTGTTTATATGAATGCTAAATATGAAAGAAAGAACAGATATAGATTTATGGAATTTTGCTTATGGGTGTGTGTTCATCACATATGTATGTAGTAGTCTCATGATCATGGTACACTTTTGTAAAAGGAGCATGTGTGCACATCCATATGGAGGCTGAGTTTGAAGTTGCTGTCTTCTCAAAATACACTACACCTCGTTTATTGAGCCAAATTCTCTCACATGATCTCAGAGCTCACTGATTGGCCTAGCCTATTAGCTGCTCTAGGGAGCCACATTCTCCACTCCCTGACCAATGACATTACAGGCAGACTTCCCTACACACCAAACATTTGTTCGACTAATTTCTGCCTTTGATTTTTTGTTACAATAAAAATAACTACCTGAGTAGCTTATGATAATATTTAAATGCTTAGTCTTAGCTGCTAAGACCTTATAAGAAACCTTCTTATTCTATTTATTTGTTTCTTAATGCTGTGACTTTCCACACATTGGGAAACACACTTGAATTCAATACTATGGACTCATACCCAAACAAATTTTATAACATTTAAATTATAATTTCATTAATTCTAATCACCAACTGGAAGAAATGTGTCCCTCAACTGAAGAATAGATAAGGAAATGGTGATACATTTACATTTACACAATGGAATATATTCAGCTATTAAAAACAAGGACATTATGACATTTCCAGGCAAATGAATGAAACTGGAAGAGATCCTCCTGAGTGAGGTAACACAGACCCAGAAAGACACACACGACATGTGCTCACTCATAAGTGAATATTAGCCATTATATACAGTATAACCATGCTAAAATCCACAGACCCAAAGAAACTAAGTAACAAGGAGGGCTCAAGGAGGATTCTTGAATCCCACTAAGTAAGGGAAATAGAAAAGACCTCAGAAGTGGATGGAGAGTGGGATCTGGGTGAGAGAGGGGTTGGAAAGGGGCGTGGAGGGTCGGAATTAGGTGTGGGGAGAGCACTGGGAGTAATGCGGGGCAAGAGAGTTGCAAGAGAGAAAGGAAATTAGTGTTGGGGGATCTCTGGGACAAGCTGCAGACCTGGGGTGGAGGATAATCCTAGATGAATATGTGGTTGACCTTAGCTGTGACTCCTACATTCAGCAGGGGATACTGAGAGTGAATCCACCACAACTGTAACCAAGCCTGATTCCAGTGGAGGGAAGGGGACATCAACGCCTCTCCAAAACCACAACCCAAAATTTTTCCTGTCTAAAAGATATGCAGTGATAAAAATGGAACTCCTGTTTGAGGGAATGATCAACCAATGACTGGCTTATCTTGAGGCCCACCTCATGGGAGAAATCCAACCCTTAAAATTATTGATGATACTCTGCTATCCTTGCAGACAGAAACCTAACATAACTGTTATCTAAGAGGCTTCATCCAGCAGATAACAGAAAAAATGAGGAGAGTCACCCAAACATTAGGTGGAACTCAGAGAGTCTTGTGGAAGAGATAGGGGAAGGATTGAAGGAGCTGGAAGGGTCAGGGACACCACAAGAAAACCTACATAGCCAATTAACTTGGACTTAGGAGGGCTCAGCGACTAAACCACCAACCAAAGATCATCCATGACCTGGGCTAGATACACTACACATATGATAGGCTGCTTCCTCCACAAGTGGATTCCCTAGCAATGGAAGCAGGGAATGTCTCTGTTGCCTCCCTCTGGATCTCAGTTTTCTAGCAGAGCTGCCTTGTTTTGCCTGAGCGAAAGAGGAGACAGTCCTTATGCCATTTTATGTGCCAGAGTGGGTTGGTACTAGGTGAGGGAGTTATGGGGGAAGTGGGTGGGAGTGTTGGACTGGGAGAAGGGGAGAATTGAGGGTGCAATTAGAATGTAAAGTAAACAAATAAATTAATGAAAAAAGCATAACTATCAGTTGATGCAGTGATCTGTTATGTATTCTAAATGTTAATTAATTGCTCCCAGAGGCCTGTTTGCTGTCTGTTTTTTGTTTGCTAACCAATAGCCTTTGATGGGATTTAATACAATTCTGAAACCTGTGATTAGGCAGAGAGAAAGGTAGGCAGGGAAAAGGTTGGTGGGTTCTGGCAGAGCAGAGAGGTTCATGGACAGAAGAACCCAAGAAGAGGAAGAAGGAGACATATGATGGGGTAGATGAAAGAAGATCATGCCACAGTGGGCTAGAACAACAGCATAGTGGGAGAATACCACCCCAAGAGGATGTATGTACATATGGTGTTTTATTTTGGGACTAGAATAAACTAGTTTATTTAGATGGCCAAGATGGCTCAGTCCAGGCTACGCCTTGTTAAGATCCATCAGGTGTCTGTGTTTGTTTATTTACGATGGCTGGTTGAGGATTAACACAACTGACCAACTAACCACAATATAAATACTGGTCACTAATTTAATTACTTATTTCTACAATCAATAGAAAGCTGAGAGTTTTGAAGACAACTTACTTATTTCCAAAAGACCCAATCAAAGTCCCAAGAGAGATTTTCAGAAATCTGCCAAGCTCAGTCTAATGAAGTAAAAGACCAAGAGGGTAAGATTTAACAAGGAGACAAAAAAGGAAGATATTTACTTTCAGTATATTAAGATATATTGACATATGACATCATTAGTTAATATTATAATTTCAGGATTCAAGCAATGAAAAAGAAAAGAATTTCCAAGTAGTATTCTAAATACAGACATTTAACTTATTGCAGACAGAGCTGAGAATATTTCCCTTAGAAAATTATTGGATTTTAAGCAATTGGTCTTACAATAATAAGTTGTCAGTAAGAAGAAAACAGACTGAACTTTAATATTTATTGTACAACAATCACAAAAGTTTATATCATTAAGATTTTGAAAAGGTCAAACTAAAAATAATTTTAAAATGCATGAAGATGACTATTAGGGTTTTAAGTCTGTAACACATGTCATAAGAAGCCCATGTCATATAAAACTGAATGTGTTTGATTTTATCTAAGACATTGGTAAATCAAAATTAATGATGAAATTAAAATTCAAAGTGAAAGAAAACTGATAACAAAATGATGGGGAAATTTTCTTGGATGGATAATGGGATATAATCCAAAGCAAAGTAAGTGTGTCTGCATCAGAAATTAAATAAATGGAAAATGTTAAGAGAAAATAAATGAAATATCCTGAATGTAAAAAGAAATAGACAAAAGCATGAGAGGACCCCGTGGCTGGCAAATTCATCAGGGTTATGAAACTACATCAATCAACTCCCTGAAACTAATGGACGGTGCTCTTATTCCCAAGAACAGAAATCCTTCTCCTCCCTCAAAGTGGGCCTAGGCAGATGATCCAGTCTTCTAGGACCAAGGAACACCCTGCGTCCTTTTCCTTTCTCCCTCACCTCCAATATCTTTGTCTTTTTCACTCTTTTACAAGGTGTACTACTATATGATGTCTAATCCTCAAGGGCAGAGAAATATATAATAAACTAGTTTGATCGTCTCTCTCCAACAAAGGTTTATGAACACAGCAATAACTGGTATCTGTACTCCAAGAGATGAGGATATAACTCTTCAGCATAATATATAATATACAGTGTAAAAGAAGAAAGCACAACTAAATATGCAAAGCAACCATTTTTTTCAAGTCTAGAAAAGCTAAGTGATAAAAATTTTATGTGGTTGAACAATGCAAGATGGGATTGCCTGTGTCTGTGTGTAGCATGCATGTACATCTGTACAATAGAGATAGAGGTGGATACATGAGAGACAGAAATACACAGATAGAAGAATAGAAAGAAACACACACACACAAACACACACACACACACTGATTCCTTCAATATATAACAGCAAAGGATCCTGGGTTTTCACACTTTAGTAGCAGATACTTCATTATTTGTCTGCTTCATTAAAAATGATATTCATTTTGTTTTTTTCGGGTATTATGGCTTTTGTTAACTTTTATATTAAACAATATCAAATAATTACAACTTAAAAATTATAGAAGACAAGCAATTTATGATAAGCACATATTTCATCATTATAAAGATTCACATATGCAAATGTTATAATATATGAGTATAATTTTACATATGACTATAGCTGACTTTTATTTTTTTATTTATTAATTAATATTTATTTGGATTTGGTTATTTTGCATTTTTATTTGTTAATTGAGAATTTTATACAATATGTATTGATCATATTATTCTCCACCCACTCCTCTTCCAAACCCCTCCAACTTCCTAACCTCCTGATTTCATGTTCTTTTTCACCCTTAAAACAGAAAAAAAAAAAACAACCAAAAACATAAACAAAAAACAAACCAAAAAGACACAATGCATAAAACACAAACATGGAGTTCAATTTATGTTGGTCAACAACACCTGAGCATGGCGCCTACCTGGTGTGTATGATACATGCCTAGTGTCATTTCTTTGATAAAAACAGATTTTTCTATTTCCAGCAGCTACTAATTGTGAATATCTTCTTGTCTAGAGATAGCACTTTTGACCCCTTGTTTTGTGCATGAAGTCATTGTCTTTGTGACATCAATATGTATCTGCCTTGTTGTATCTCGGAAGCAGTTTCCAAGATTTATGCACCATCTGAGCTTCCACAATCTTTCTATGTCCTGTTCTGCATACAACCCTCAGGCTTGAGGTGAAGACTTTCATAAAACCTCCCATTTAGAGATAAGTGCACAAGTCTCTCACTATTTATACATTGTCCAGGTAGAATCTCTGTGGTATTTATCATATCCTGCAAGAAGAAGCTATTCTGATAAGGGTTGAGTGAAGTACTGCTATGTGTTTATTCAAATGTTATTAGAAATCATTTTATTATTTTAGCGAGACAGTAGTAGGTTTTTTTTTTTTAACCTAGGGCCCATGACCTGTTTCAGCTTCTTTGTCTCATTAAAAAAGATAGGAATGGGTTCCACATCATACAGAGCATGTTAATTTTTTTTTTAATGACTGGTTACTCTCAAAACAATGAGAACACTATTGCTCAGGTAACATATCTACTAGGCTTCACTACCACTGTCTAGCATCAAGGTGCTGGAAGGTGATTTACAGGCTATGAGAAGAGAAAAATGATCACATTTCACTCAGGTACTAACCCTCTGAGCTACAGTAATGCATGTATGCAACACATGCCTGCTTGTTTGATTCTGAGACAGTGCCATACTGTGTGGCTCAGGGTAGTCCAAAATGCATGATCCCTTTGCTTCTGCTTCTCTGCTGCTGGGATCCATCCGGGCAGTCTACCCCCATACCTGACTGTAACTACACTCTAGAAAGAGAAAATCACCTTTACACCATACAGGTTGAAGCACGCCTTTATGAGTTTAATCTTCTTTAAGATTTTGTGAGATATTTGAACAAGAATATTTTTAATTATGTGTGAACTTTCAAGATGTCTGTAAAATTAAGACATCATCTTATATGTTTGTGAGACCTTAAGCTCCCAATAAAAACTGAAAAAAAATTAAAATTTCATTTTTTTCAGGTAGGAAAAATAAGGTATGAATTATATATAAATTATACTTGGAGGCTGCAGAGAAATTCTGTGATATGTGTACTAAAGATTATCTATAGACTGTGGTATGTGAAGGCATTAGAAATGCCATTGGTGTTTTATTTAAATAATCATTTTTAGCACTTTTCATAAAGAAACTTTCATAGTTATTTTCTATAAGAAGTATTTGAAGTATTTTTTTGGAACTTGTCAAGAGAATTTTAATTAAATTATTTTTATTTGAACCTCCTGATTGCAATATTCTTTCTTGGAAAAAAAACACAGTATTTAAAGAACTTCAAGCAGCTCTTTGATTTCAAGAAAGTCATAGACCCAACCACATAGTCAATGAAGACAAATCTAGTCTGACTTATCTTTACGAACATCTAACTATTGCTAACTGGCATTGGATGAATTGGTGCTAATGAGTTTCCTAGAATTATTCTTGCAGACTGAGAAGAGCCTGGTGACACCTTTACAGTTGTCCAACCCCATTGAATATACCTACAGAAATGTGTCTTAAAAGGGCAAAGGACTTAAACTGTTTTATGAGCAGTGGCTTGAATTTTAATAACATCATTAGCTTATGGTGTATGACTTACTGTCACTCTAAAGTGACCATTATAAAAAAAATACAAAGCTAATAAATGTGTTACTTGGGTGATAACTTCATCCACAGAAGGTCAGATGTATGAGCACAGCAAATTGACTGGTTAATTGTACTCATTAAAGATCCAGGTTATCTTAAAGTGAGTCTGACCTTCAAAGGAAGAACTCCCTGACCATCTGAACAGCAACCCCAGCAGCATTTAATCTTATTGTTTCAGTGTAATACTTTTAAAATCAGAAAAATGGGAATGGCCTCTTAAAACAAGTACAAATTAAAGTTTACATAACCAAGAATTCATGTAAAACACACCAGTGGCTTAAGCAGTGTATGTCCGAGGTACAAGAATAAGCAAAGACACTATATAGTTTATATGAATAAAAATGAACATCAAAATATGTGGGTTTTTCTTTTTCCTTTTTTTCTTTTTTCTTTTCTTTCTTTCTTTCTTTTTTTTTTTTTTTTTTTTGTAATGGCAACATACCCAAATCCCACTCTACATGTTTGGTAGAATGAAAGTGCTGAACTGAATTTTGATGCACACTGCAAATGAGGAATTTTCTTCAGCAAAGAGGAATCATTTAAATGTAGAGTACTTGAAAGATGAGCACTGGTTCTAAATTAACTCCTACATTCTCCAAAAGTAACTCTACATTTCTCTAAAATGGGACTGGATTACAGGACTCAGAGCTGTCATCAGAGGTTGTTTTAATGAAATTCTTCTTGAATTTCTCAGCCTAGATGAGCTGTTCACAATTATTGTTGATGATGCCTCTCACAGAGATTTTAGAAGGATGTTGGCCAGTCAACAAGAAGGTAATTCTTTAATTTTTACAGTTGTAAGGTATGTTAGACAGGGTTCTTCAGAAGAAGAGAACTTATGGAAGGGATATTTATTATAAAGAAGGTTTATAAGATTCACTTACATAATGTTGTCTGGATAGTTCAATAATGACTGTTTTGTTCAAGAGAAAAATGAGAGTTTAGTAGCCAACCCTCCATTAGGATAAGTCCATCAGCAGGCCAAATCTTGTATAAAAGGCCCACAGGATTCAAGGAGAGTTTCTGATCTTCAGTCCACACTGGAAACGCTAAGCATCTTTGTCCTGATACTGATAAAGCAATGTAAGCAATAGGGTAGAAAACATTTGAGAAAGAATGAAGGCGAGCAGGTGAAAAAGAAGCTTCCTTCCTCAACCTCCTTATACCAGGCTGCTATCAGAACCTACAGTCAACACATAGAACGGATATTGGTACTCACAGATTTGGCTAACACCTAATTTTTGGTTGATTCCTTAATAAATCAAGATGACAAGAAACATTGCTCATCACAAGTTCATCCCTTGATAGTTTGATACTTATCACATTTCTTTGTTGTAGTTTATTTCCAAATGAAAGCAGTGTCATAATTAAGCCTAATATAATAATACCTTCCCTTAGGCAACTGCAGACACATTATATTTCCCAAAATAGCTAGCAAATTTTCTTGAGGAAAGTTTAGTCTTTTAGTGTTCCATAACTTATATATGAGTGTACAGATTTCCAACACTTAGTAACAAATATCTAGTAAAGATTACATTACATGATAAAGAAACAGAAAGAAAGAGAATGCATGAATCAGTTGAGGCTAAGTGTAATATGTATACAAATTTTTTTGTTTTTTTAAGACAGGGTTTTTCTGTGTAAGAGTACTGACTGTCCAGGAACTCTCTTGTAGACCAGACTGGCCTGAAACTCAAAGAGAGTTTCTGCCTCTGCCTCCCAAGTGCTGGGATTAAAGGCCTGCACCATCACACCTGGCAACAAACATTCTTAACAGAAGCATTCATGAAGTATATACATTTTCATATACTACTTTACTTAGTATAGTGAACTCTAGATGAGCATGTTAGAATCAGATGGAACTCCCTATCACATTCTCATTTTTGTGTTTTAATTACTATTCTTTAAAAATAAGTTAATTTTTTAAAATAGTGTAAAAATATGTAGAATAAACATATTGATTTCCCTCACTTATGTAGATCCTCATTTCCTTCTGGACTAACCCGTATCTAATTTCCTGAACTTTGTGTGTGTTGGTATGTTTTGTATGTGTGAGTTTTTTTTTTTTTTTTGTGTGTGTGTGTGTATGTACAATTATTGTTAAGGCAGACACAGTAGTTTATATAATCTTCCCATCTTTATAATTTTTACTCTCCTTTTTGCATGATGTTCACTCGGTCTTTGAGGCAATGATACAGATGCCCCATTTAGAGCTGATAGCTCAAAAGTTAAAAGCATCAGTGACTTTTTTCTATTGATTTCATAAATGAACATGATCAAATCAAATTCAATGATAAATGATTTATTTTAATTTATAGATTCAGGGGAGATAGTCTATTGTGGAAGGAAAAGCACAGTGTACTGTCAGAAGCAGGAAAATGACTGATCATATATATATATATATATATATATATAAATGTTTATTTATTACTTCAAGTTACATTTCGATCACAGTGTCCCCTTTCCACCCTTCCCAGACCCATCCTCGCACCCTCGACCCTGTATCCCTTCCATCCCACTCCTCTGGAGTGTAGTGTTCCTACATATCAGTCCCCCACCCCAGTTCAGCAGTCCTATGCGGGCCAAGAGTCTCCTCATACTCTGGGGGATGACAAGACATCACCACTAGGGTAAAGTGTTTCATTGGTTGTAGTATAGTTATCCTGTAATATATAGTTAAAATCTGATTATAAGTGAATAGATGCCATGAGCATCCTTCTGAGTCTGGGTTAGCTCACTCAGGATGAGCTTCTCTAGTTCCATCCATTTGGCTGCAAATTGCATGATTTCCTTCTTTCTGATAGCTGAATAGTATTCCATTGTGTAGATGCGCAACAGTTTTTTTTTTTTTTATCCATTCTTCGGTTGAGAGACATCTGGGTTGTTTCCAGTTTCTAGTTATTACAAATAAGGTTGCTATGAACATAGATGAGAATTTGCATTAGTTAAGTAATGTAAGCAATAGGGTAAAAAGCATTCGAGAAATAATGAAGGCAAGTAGGCAAAGGAGAAGCTTCTTTCCTCAGTCCAAAATTCATGATCCCTTTGCTTCTTCTTCTCTGCTGCTGGGATTCAGGCAGTATACCACCATATCTGACTGTAATTACTCCCTAGAAAGAGAAAATTATCTTTACACCATACAGTTTGAAACAAGCCTTTATGAGTTTAATCTTCTTTAAGATTTTGTGAGATATTTGAACAAGAATACTTTTTAATTATGTGTGAGTTTTCCACATGTCTCTAAATTAAAGACATCACCTTATATGTTTGTAAGACTTTAAGCTCCCATGAAAACTGACAAAAACCTTGTGGTTTGGTGAGGAGTCATTTGGATGTATACCCAGAAGTGGTATGACTGGGTCTTGAGGTAGAGTTATTCCAAGATTTCTAAGATATCCCCAGACTGACCTCCATAGTGGTCGTACAAGTCTGCACTCCCATCAGCAGTGGAGGAGGGTTTCCATTTCTCCACAACCTTGCCAGCATGGGCTGTTATTTGAGCTTTTGATCTTAGCTGGTTCTGACAGGTGTGATATAGGATCTCAGAGTCATCTTGAGTTGCACTTCTCTGATGATTAAGGATGCTGAGCATTTCTTCAAGTGTCTCTCAGCCATTAAGGATTCCCTCTTTGTGAATTCTCTGTTTAGCTCTGTTCCCCATTTTTCGATTGGATTATTTGGTTTCTTGGCATTTAGTTTCTTGAGTTCTTTGTAAATTTTGGATCTTAGCCCTCTATCAGATGTGGGGTTGGTGAAGATTTTTTTCCAATCTGTAGGTTGCTGTTTTGTTTGAATGACAGTGTCTTTTGCCTTACAGAAGCTTTTCTGTTTCATGAAGTCCCATTTATTGATTGTTGGTCTTAGAGCCTGAGCTATTGGTGTTTTGTTCATGAAGTTGTCATCTGTGCCGATGAGTTCCAGGGTTTTCCCTGCCTTCTCTTCTGTTAGATTTAGTGTGTCAGGCTTTATGTTAAGGTCTTTGATCCACTTGGACTTAAGTTTTGTGCAAGGTGATAAGTATCTGTCTAATTTCATTCTTATATATGTCAACATTCATTTAGAGTAGCACCATTTTTTGAAGATGCTGTCCTTTTTCCATTGTACGGTTTTGGCTTCTTTGTCAAAACTTAAGTGACCATAGGTATGTGAGTTCATTTCTGGGTCTTCAATTCGATTCCATTGATCCACTTGTCTATTTCTATACCAGTACCATGCTGTTTTTATTACTGTTGCTCTGTATTACAGCTTGAAGTCTGAGATCGTGATACCTCCAGATGGTTCTTCATATACATTCTATACAGGAAGCAGAGAGAAAAGAAAGTGAGTGGGTTCTAATTCCAGTAAGCTAACTTCCCAACGCTATACTTCCTCCAGCCAGACTCTACCTCCTAAACGTGTCATAGCCTTTCTAACTGTGATCAACATCTTAGAAACGGTGTCCAGATACATGAGTTATTAGTACCATATCTCATGCAGCCTGGCTCATGAAACTTGACTGAGGTAGCAAGGGAATGACAAAAAGATATACATTAAATAAATAACAAACATGAACAGAGAAAAGCTGCAGATAGATTTGATGTGTGTACTCCCGATGGTATGGACCAATTACCACATAAACCCAAAACCTCGGGTCATTTATTATGAAGTGAGGTAGGGAGGAATCAGCTAGTCTTAGTCTGATATATCTCTAGGCTAGCAGTTTCAAGATCTAACTCTCTTGGAGCGGTAGATACAATTACTAGTGAAACAGACAATTGTAAATCATTAGTAAACACAAATAGTTGGACCAGAAGAAGTGTTTGCCATTCTGAGCCTCATTTTGAGGCGTTTTTGCAAATTTTAATGTGTTTGAGATATTGGTCCTTGGTATGGGAAAGCTCCTGTACACATTCAATTACAATTTCATCTGTTCTTTATACATCCACTCAGGACTTTCTCCACTTCCTGAACCCCTAGTGCTTATTATTTATTTGTTATTATTCAAACTGTCACAAGTCATTTTTTTGGCATTTTGACAAATGAATAATCAGTTTACTAACAATTTCTCACCAAAAAGAGGAGTTCTTTGTTGAGAGTTGGCCAAACTAGTCTAAGGTATAAATATGAATATATTAAATATAAATTTTTAGGAGGCATTTTGACCATGTATGCCTTTTCATAATATCTGTTGTGACTACATATCTAGAACATGTGACATCACTAATCATTGTTTCTCACCCATGTTTATAATAACTGCTATGTAAATTTTCCCCATAGATAATATCTGATGTACATTTAGAAATTGATTGGTGACTCCCCCAAAAATGTACCACTATTAACCAGTGGAAATAGAGAATTGTAGTTCGTAGAATACACAGGTGGGTAAGAGTGTTGATGCTTTTTCCTTTTTTCTTTTTAATGGGAAAAAAAAAACTTTTTTTCATACACTATATTCTGATCTTGCTTTCCCCTCTCCCAGCCTTTTTGAGGTCTTCCCCATTTCTTCACCCACATAGCATCGGGGATTATTTCTCTTTCTTTTTGGAAAACAAATATAAAGGCAAACAAAACAAATAAGCAAACCAACTTTTGAAAAATAAGAAAAGTGATGTAAAAGCACAGGCAACATATACAGGCACAAACACACACATGAAACCCATAAAACACAAAACTGGAGAAGTAATATACGAAAAGAGTAAGACAAAAATTCCCAAACAAAGCAATATTAGGCAAAATGTCTACAAAAATCCTGTTGATTCTCTTTGTGTTCACCATCTGTTGCTGGGCATGGAGCCTACATTTGTGTGGTTAGTATATATATTAATGAGACTCCATTGGATAAAATTAACTTTTCCTTTGCTAGCAGATATCAAATGGAAATAACTTCTTGTTTAAGTAAGCCCGTGTCCATCTCCCCTTCTCAGTACAAGGACAACATGAACACACTTAGTTTGATGTTATGCAAGCCAAGTGCATTAGGCAAAGTTTTTTTGAGCTCCTATGTACATCCATCCTAATGTGTATAAAAGATGCTGTTTCCTTGGTGTCATCTACTTCCTCTGGTTTTATAATTTTTTTTCCAATACCTTTATTCAACAGTGGAGTCCCCTGAACTCTGAGTGGAGGAATTTGATGAAGACATCTCATTTAGGACTGGGTGTTCCAAACCCTTTCACTCCTAGAAAATTGTCCAATAGAGTGTTCCCAAAATCCGCAAGAGGAAACTTCTCTGACTGATGGCTAAATGAGGCACTGTTTTGTTTTTTTAAATGCAGCAGTGTACATAAAACATTCCACATTGGCTATAATGGTAGCCAGCAGCACAGAGGCTGCCAGCATAGTTGCACTTTGTGTGTTGTATCAGAATGTAATGTCACACTTTTTTATTCATTCATCTATTTGTAGACATCATGTCTGACTCCATTACATGACTGTTGTGAACAGTTCTGAAATATATATGGATATACAGGTATCTCTATGGTATGCTAATATGAGTTTTTAAAGCACATGCCCAGAAGTGGCAAAGCTGGGGCATATGGTATCTCTATTTTTGCTTCCCTGAAGAATCTCCATTCTAATTTCCATAGTGATTTGAGAAATTTACATTTCAAATAGCAAAGTATAAATTTTCTTTTCTTCCACATTCTCACCATTTGCTGTGAACCTCCTTGTGTTAAAGTAAAATCTTACTCTTCCTAAAGTAATAATTTTACTCAATGAAGTTCAAATTAAGAATCCTTGATGCAATGGATAGGAAACTCATATCAAAAAGGACCAGCATGGGGAGAATATTATAAAGCCGGGGCGGGGGGGGATATATATACACAATGCAGTCATAGGGAAAGCTGCAAAACTTCAAAAATTTTATTAAAAAGGATTTCAAAAACATTCTTATTTTGAAGCAATTTATTGTATGTTGTGGAATGAAGGGCCTCTGGAGATTTGCATGAGACTCTTCTGCTCAGCGTGATGTTGTGCCTCACAGGGACTGAGCGCAGGTATAGGAAGCATGGCGTTTGGTAAAACTAGGACAAAATGCAGTCATTTTCAGTAGTTTATTGCTAAAACATACTGAACAAAATTGTTTGTTTGATGAGCTACAGGTAAAGTATCACAAATGTAGAATACTTTCTGGCATGCTTGATTTTCTAGGGTCAATCTCAAAAGGAGAAAAAAAACCTATATTGACATGAAATTACAACAGTTGAATTGTAGAACATAAGTTGAGAGAAGGTATGTACAGTAAATGAATACTACGATTTGTCTGTTGACCAGCTTATCTAAAAAAAGGAAAAAGAAAACAGAGCTATTGATTCTATATACAAAATGTGTATGAATTTTGAATATTCAGTTCTATAATGTAATAAGTTATTGCTATAAATGGAGTAGCTTAGTAGTAAATTTTATAAAAAAAAATTTAAAGTACTATATTAAAATAACAATGGTTGAACACCAACTTTCAGTACTAATGTTTGAATAACTTTGTGATTGGCCTATGAGGCTGGCTATAAAAACTGAACATATGTAAAATCTGCTATTCCAAAACCCCATGTGTACTAGGGAGATGCATGAGACATTCTCATCAATGTGGCTTGTGATATTACATATTTATAAGCAGAAAACTTCATCATGATGACATACAGATCTAAATATCACAGCATAGGGAGAAATCATTACAAGACACAAATGACAGAAGATATTTTCAAACAAAATGATAAAATCCATAGCGCTCTTAGCATAATGGATTTTCCACATTATATTCATGCTGTGGGGTATTATCATTTAACTAAATAATATTCTATATTTACCAGCATTAGTATTGATTAATGCTACAAACTTCATATTAAGCACAAGTCACATATAAAGAGAAGCTTGCTGAATAACTCCATATGTAGCAACCTAGGCAGTTCCTAATGACATAGTGACTACAATGTCAAAGAAAGGAATTTCTGGTTGTCCCACCTACAAGATACACTGGTGAAACTGCAGCACGAATTTATGGAAATAACCAATTAATGTCTCATTGGCACAATGAAAATATTAATTTTCTACAAGAGAGTTGCACTGGGGAAACAAACTGTTCTTAGGGAAGCTGCTATGTTTAGTAGTAGACAGCAAATAAAAAAGATACTCAGTGACATCTTTGGAGATTTTTTTACCTCATAATGTGGTGTCAGGACTTTTTTTTCCTGACAGATCCTTTGTGTATATGATAAAAATATTGTGTATGTATGCGCATGTATATATTATTCCATTTATGTTTCAATGGTATTCCTGTAAAAGTAAACACAGAACTTGTATGTGTCTGCATATATGTTTCTTGTGCTTTATTTTTGGCCCATTTTCTTTTGTTTGTTTTTCTTATTCTGATTGGGAATGCTGTGATCTGCTATGTATTCTAAGTGTTCATTAATTGCTCCCAGAGGCCTGTATGTTGTCTGTTACTTTTCTTGCTTACCATTTTCTCTGATTGGCTTTAATAAAATATTGAGACCATTGATTGGGCAGAGAGAGGAAGGTAAGAAAAAGGTTGAAGGTCTCTTGAGGAGCAGAGAAGTTCATGGGAAGAAGTGGGGAGAGGAAGGAGAATTACATGATGGGGTAGACAGAAGAAGATCATGCCACATGGCCTGGAACATCCATCAGAATAGCATGGAGAATAACATTCCGAGGAGAAATATGTATATATTGGGATCTTATTTGGGGAATAGAACTAAAAGCTAGCTTAGCTGGACAAAGATTGCACAATCCAGGCTAAGGCTTGTTAAGATACATCAGGTGTCTATATGTTTACTTATAATGTTGGGTTAAGGATTGATACTGTCTACCAATTAACTATAATATAAATACTGATAATAATTAAATTAATTACTTGTATGGATTTGTTTTATGTACCCCTTAGATGCTTGTTTGTTTTCTAACAAGAGACAAATATAAGGGGTGGATTTGAATGGTACTGGTGGTCATGAGATTCTGGGAGGAGTCAGGAGGAGGGAAAAGAGTAATTATAATTTATTGTATTAAAACAACTTATTTTTAATAAAATATAAGATTAATGCAGTGCTAATAAGAATTTTAATACATGACATTGAGGACCAAAGTTCTAAGGATAATGAAAGTGATGCTGAATGAACAATGATGAACTTCATGAAAGATATCATTGTTTCTAATTTTAAATTATACTACAGGGCCATATTAACCAAAACAGAATGTCACTGAAAAATACAGCAAAATGCAGATTAATGTAATATAATTACAGACCCAGACATGGTACCATGCAGTAACAATTACCTTACATTCCAAATATGCAAATGTGCCTTCAAAACAAGTGCTAGGAAAACTGGATTTACAGATAAGAAAAAAATAGAACTATATCTTCATTCCCCACTGGGCACAAAAATTCTACTTCAAGTGGTTCAAAACTCATATGTAAGACCTGAAATTCTGAATGTGCTAGAGGAAAAAGTGAGGGGGACTTTTTTATTAATTTATTTTATTTTGATTATTACCTGGTTAAGTAAGCCAGACATTTATTTTTTAAACATTTATTTATTACTTCATTACATCTCCATTGCCACCCCCTCCCTCCACCCCTTCCAGTACTCTCCCTCCCACCTTCTACCCTCTCTTTCCACCCCTCCCATGCCTGTCATGTGTGGTGTCTCTGTGTCTTAGACCCCCTTAGTTCATTGGTCACATAAGGTGTAAGAGCTTCCTCTTGCACAGGAGGCATACATGGCAGTTTCATTAGGGTGGAGTGTCCCACTAACAGGTAACAAAGTCCCTGTTGCTGTTCTTTTGGATTTATTGATTATAGAATGGATATCCTGTATTATAATGTCTAAAATTCAGTTATTAGTGAATATATGTGATGTGTATCTTTCTGAGTCTGAGTTAGCTCACTCATGATGAGCTTTTCTAGTTCCATCCATTTTGTTGCAAATTGCATAATTTCATTGTTTCTGATAGCTGAGTAGTAGTCCATCGTGTACATGTTCCACAGTTTTTTAATTCATTTTTCAGTTGAGGGACATCTGGGTTGTTTCCAGTTTCTAGCTATTACAAGTAAAGCTGCTATGAACATAGTTGAGTAGATGTTCTTGTGGACTGATGAGGAATATTTTGGATATGCCCAGGAGTTGTGGTATGCTTGGGTCTTGAAGAAGAGCTATTCCAAGTTTTCTAAGATATCGCCAGACTGATTTCCATAGTGGTTGTACAAGTTTGCACACCCACCAGCAATGTGGGAGTGTTCACCTTTCTGAACAGCCTCACCAGCATATGCTGTCTTTTGAGTTTTTGATCTTATCCATTCTGACAGGAGTCAGATAGAATCTCAGAGTGGCCTTGAGTTGCATTTCTCTGTTGATTAAGGATGTAGAGCATTACTTCAAGTGTCTCCTGGCTATTATAGATTCTGCTATTGTGAATTCTCTGTTTAGATCTGTACCCCATTTTTGTATTGGTTACTTGGTTTGTTGGCATTTAAATTCTTGGATTTTTATAGAAAGTTTAATAATCCTATGCATTCTATCATATTACCATGTATTGAAACTGGACATGCACAGCAACAGAAGTGTCAGAAATATTAAAAACTCATAGAAACTCAACAAATCTCTACTGAATAAAAAAAGGGGTCAAGACAGAAATAAAGAAATTAAAGACCTTATAGAATACAATGCAAATAAACATAGAGCATACCTAAATTTATAGAACACAATGAAGTTAGTGCTGGGAGGAAAGTTTATAGTATGAAGTGACTACTTAGAGAGAGAGAGAGAGAGAGAGAGAAAGAGAGAGAGAGGAGGGAGAAAGAGAGAGATTTCAAGCTAGCAACTTAATAACACATTAAAAAGTTATATAACAAAACGAAGTAAGCACACCCAACACAAGTATATGGAAAGAAGTAAACTGAGGCCTGAAATCAATAAAATAGAAACAAACAAAACAATATAAAGAATCAACAAAACAAAGAGATGTTTGAGAAAATAAACAAGACAAACTGAAATTAACTCAAAGACAGAAAGAGAATATCCAAAGTAACTAAATGAGAAAACAAAGGGGTGGGGATACTGCATAACAACAGACAGAAGAAAATACAGAGAATCATATAAACCTGCTTTAAAGTCCTGTACTTGATCAAATAGGAAAGCTTAAAAATGGATAAAATTTTTACAGGTACCACTATCAAAGATAAATCAGGATCATACAAATTATTTAAATATATCTATAACAACTTGTGGAATAGAAGCAATCATTAAAAGTCTCCCAAACAAACAAACAAAAAACCACAGGGCCACATGGTTTTAGTGCAGCATTCTACCAGAATTTCAAAGAATGACCAATACCAATACTTCTCAAATTACTACATAAAATAATAATATAAAAACATTGACCAATTCATTACAGGAAGCCAGAGTTATTCTGAGAATCAAATCACATTAAAACCAAATAAAGAAGGAGAATAACATACAAATTTCCCTTATGAACATAGATGCTAAAATGATCAATAAAATACTTGAAAACTGAATTCCAAGAACACAAAGAAAAGATATCTAGAGAGGAAGAGATTGTCCAATTCATGATAATCAGTAACTGTAATTCATCATATAAACAAACTAAAGAAAAATAAAACACATGATCATGTCATTAGATGCAGAAAAAAACCTTTGATAAAATTTCAATATGCCCTCATGATAAAAACACATAGCGATTAGGGATACTAGAGACATATTCAAATATAACAAATACAATTTTCATAAAGCTTATAGCCAACACCAATGAAATAGGTAGAAACTCAAAGTGATTCCACAAAAATCAGGAGCAAGATAAAGCTATCAACTCTTTCCATATATATATGCAGTATAATACTTGAAGTTTTAACTAGAGCAATGGACAACTGAAGAAGATCAAGGGGATACAAAAGGAAAAGATGAAGTCAAAGTATTGTTGTTTGTAGACGATATTTAGAGTGTACATAAATGTCCCTAAAACATCCACCAGAGAAAGTCTATAGCTGATAAATACCTTCAGCAAAGTGCTGGATACAAGATTAACTCACAAAAAGCTTTAGCTCCTATATGCAAATGACAAAAGCACTGAGAAAAAAATATCAGAGAAACAACAGCTTTTACAAAAGCCTCAAATAATTTAAAATATCTTGGAGTAACTCTAAATAGCAAGTGAGAGGCTTGTGTGATAAAAACTTCAAGTCTTTAAAGAAAGAAATTGAGGAAGATATATGGAAAGATCTAGCATGCTCATGTATCAGTAGGATTAACTTAGTAAAAATGGCCATCTTCGTAAAAGCAGTCTAGAGATCCAATCCAATTCTCATCAAAACCCAACATAATTCTTTACAGAGCTTGAAAAATTCTTATCTACATATGGAAAAACAAAACATCAGGACAACTAACACAATAAAATAATTTCTTTAGGTATCACAATCTTGGATTTCAAGTTGTGCTACTTACAAACCACATGGTATTGTCATAAAAAAAACAGACATGGTGATCAATGGAAACAAATTTAAGACTCAGACATAACTGCACACACCTAAGACCACCTGGGTTTTGATAAAGCTAGAAATACACACTGAAAAAAGGAGAATACTCTCAACTGGACAAGCTGAATATCTAGGTATAGAAAAATGAAAACAGATTCATTCTTGTTACCCTGCACAAAACTCAAGTCCAAGTGGATCAAAGATCTCAACATAAAAGCAGAGCCACTGAAAAAATGATGTAAGTGAAAGTGGGAAATATTTTTGAATGTATTTACTCAGGAGACTTTATAAGAACATAACTAGGACCAGCACTAAGTTCAGCAATTAATAAATGGGACCTCACAGAACTGAGAAGCTTCTGTAAGGCAAAGGACACTGTCAATAGGACAAAACAGCAGTCTACAGAATGGGAAAATAGTTTTCCCAACTCCAAATCCAATAGAGAACATATACCAAAATATATAAAGAACTCAAAAAAACTACATACCAGAAAAAAATCATTCAATTAAAATAGTTGGTTACAGATTTAAACAGAGAATTTTCAGTAAGGAAAACTCAAATGACTGATAAACACTTAAAGAATTTTTCAACATCCTTAGCCATCAGGGAAAAACAAAACAAAATTACTTTGAGATTCCATCCTCTACATGTCGGAATGGCTAAAATCAATAACACAAGTGACAGCTCATGCTGGCAAAGATGTAGAACAACAGGAACAGTCTTCCATCTCCGGTGAGAGTGAAAACTTTCGAAATCAATATGGCTGTACCTCAGAAAGTTGGAAAAAGATCGACATCAAGACCCAGCCATTCTTCTTTTAGACAATACACAAGGACACTCCATCCTACCACAAGGACACTTGCTCAACTCTGATCATTGCAGCTTTATTCAGATTAGGCAGAAACTGGAAACAACCTAGATTTCCCTCAACAACTGAATGGATAAAGAAATTGTTGTACATTTTTGCAATGGAGTAATATTGAGCTGTTACAGAAAATGACATCATGAAATTGGCAGACAATTAGATTCAACAAGAAAAAAATCATCCTGAGATAGGTAATCTATACCCAAAAAGACAAACATGATATAGATTCATTTATAAGTGAATATAACCATGAACTGAATGATAACCTAGTTACATTCCATAGATGCAAAGAACTATGGTAGGAGAGAGAGAGAGAGAGAGAGAGAGAGAGAGAGAGAGAGAGAGAGGTCTAGGAGGGATACATGCATCTCTGTAGAAAGTGGAAATAGACTAGATTTTGCAAGTGGATTGGGGTGGATGAGGACAGGATCAGGAAAGATCAGTTGAGGGGTATAGGATGGAAGGAAAGAATGCAGGGAAAGAAGCCTGAAATTAGGGGTATTTGTGGTGCAGTTTGCAAAGCTACCACAGTGGAAACTTCCTGGAATCTGTGAGTGTGATCCTAGTGAGGAATCCTTGTAGTAGGAGATACAGTCTCACTGACCATCTGCTGTTTCAATGCTTACTAATGACAGCATTTGCTTGTATTTGCTTGATTTGTTGGCCAACAGGATCCATGAAGATCACTATACAACCCAAGTTGATATAGGAGAGGGTTTCTCTCTGCAAACTGACAGTGGGGCTCCATAAATATATATGGAAAATATAACATTAAAGATATGTCTATAAGGAATGTACAAAACAAATGTATATAGTGACATTCATGCCAGAAAATGTGTGTACAAATTAAATGTTTAAAAATATTCATATAAACAATGCTATTTTTAATAAGAAAGATATTTGCCAGTGAAAGTTTGTTTAAGCTTCATTTTAATAAGAAAGGAAGAATCTGTAAAATATACAAAACTTTGTTTTATCCATGTTATTTTGTTATATAATTCTTTTCATAGCTGTGCTGTGT
>CAJQZJ010033103.1:1190975-1211626 GCA_907164525.1 Lophiomys imhausi | reverse complement strand
GAGAGAGAGAGAGAGAGAGAGAGAGAGAGAGAGAGAGAGAGAGAGAGAGTTGTGGCCACATTCATATTTGGTATCATTATTGCAAGGTACACCTAGTGAAAAACCAGAGCAAAAAAGGTTCTGCTCTGTTTCTAACTAGTTATATGGATATAAACAGGTTAGCTATTCATTCATGTAACAAAGTCAAGGAAGTTGTTTTCTTTGGGACTTTCAGGAGATTCTTGAAAACTGGAATTGCCTGTATACAGTCATGTCACATTAAAATAAATGACTTCTCTGTGAGTCTTATTGGAGTTCAGAGAAGAAATCTGTCATAACATTTACAGTATGTCCTGCAACTGTTCTGATTCTTTATTATTTCATTCTCAGGAAAGAAAATAAATGAATATTTAAATATCACTATTTTTCCAGCACAGTTTATTCAGCCAACATTCAACATCATTACTGTTCTTGTCTTTACTATCTATTTCTTTCTGTAAGTTTTGGGCTTATTTGCTCTTATTTTGCAACATATTGTTATGAAAGATGACATTATTGAGATTTGTGCTTTTTTCTGGAAAGCATTTAGAATGACATGCATTCCTGAATGGCTGCTTAATTATATGCACTAAATTCTGTTATATCATTTCAAAATATAAAATCATTACAATTCCTTTATCAAAATTAATATATTTTATCTTTCAAAAATCAGAAGGAGTCATAAACATTCTGAGTATGGTTGTTCTTATTAATGTTGCCCCTGTAAAAGCTAAGTCCTTCTGAGGCATGACAAATACTAATGATACTATTCCCTTTGTCAAAGATATCTTGTATGAAGAAGGTAAATGGTAGTTTCAAGGTTGTATTAAAGTCAGAAGTCAGAAGTTAAGTCCTTTAACTATTCTATCTACCATAAATACTGTTAACGAACAATAAAAAATGTTCAATATCCTTAACCATTAGAGAAATTAAAACAAAAACAAAAACCTAATTTGAGATTACATCTCACACTACCCTTAGCTCTGATTAGTAAAACAAATAACAGATCACATTGGTGAAGATGTAGAATAAGTGAAATATTCATCAGTTGTTGGTGGGTATGAAAAGTTGTACAACCACCATGAAAATCAGTGTGGCAGTTCCTCTGGAAAATGTGAATTGATCTACCCCCTGATCCAGCAGTACCATTCTTGGGCACATACAAAAAAAAATTCTTTATCTCACCATAGAGACACTTGCTCCATCATGGCCATTGTTGCACTTTTCATAGTAGCCAGATATTGGAAACAACTGAGATATCTGTCAAGAAGTAATAATAACGAAAATGTGGTCATTTACACAATGGAATATCACTAGCCTGTAAAAAAATAAAATAAAATTATGGCTACTGCTTCTAAGATTTAACCGCTCCAGTCTCATCCCTATGTCTGTACCAGGAAACCCGTTGCCAGCTCTTTCCAATCTGACACTCTCACCAATAGATCAAAAAGTTCTTCTCTGCCAACATTCCTTCCCCTAACTCATTCCATTATCTTATCCCCCAACACCAGCAGGTATTCACTGGGAACACACATGTTAAGCAGAACAGATTAACAGGTAACTGAAGACCTTCACCCCTCTTTGTTTCTTTCCAAACTGACTCTTGTCCCCAATGATGCAACAAAATGCCAGCTGTAGCCTTCTGTACCCACTGCCTACACAAAGACCCTTCTTCTCAGGAAAACTAGTAGATTTCAATCAAATCTAAGCCATTCCTACTGCTCCTGAGGTCCAAATTCCCAAATCTCATCCCCAGATCAGTAGAAGAAAACCAAGATGTCAAGATGCCATGGTAAAAACACAGTCAATAACAGCCAGGGCAATATGCTTCTACTAGAACCCAGCTATCCTACCACAGCAGGTTCTGAATATTATCTCCAACATAGCTAAAAAAAAAAAAGAAAAATACATTAAAACCAAATATATAAAGATAATAGAAGTCTGAAAAGAGGAAATGAATATGTTTATCAACGAAATTCAGGAAAACACAATTAAATAAAATGAATAACTCTCTAAGAAGAACACAGGAAAACACAAGTAATTGGAAGAAATGAATAAATCCTTTAAAGAAAATCAAGAACACACAAACAAGCAATTGAGTAAAATAATAAAATTGTTCAAGACTAGAAAAGAATTAGAAAAATAAAGAAAACACAAACTGAGAATTCTTGAAATGAAAAATATTAGGAATTTGAATAGGAACTAAAGGGGATGGAACAGATAATATCTGACATTGAAGATTCGATAGAAGGAATGGATATATCAATCAAATAAATAGTTAAATGTAAGAACATTCCTGATACAAAAAAAAACAGGAAAACTGGTACACTGTGAAAAGACCAAAACCTAAGAATAATAGGAATAGAGGAAGGAGAAAAGTCCCAGCTCAAAGGTCAAGAAAATATTGTCACTAAAATCATTGAAAGTCATTTTCCTAAGCTTAAAGAATAAGATGCCAGGTTTGAGTGATGGCTCAGCAGTTAAGAGCACTGACTGTTCTTCCAGAGGTCCTGAGTTCCATTCCCAGCAACCATATGGTGACTCACAACCATCCATAATGAAATCTGGTGCCCTCCTCTGGCTTGCAGGCATACCTGCAGACAGAACACTGTATATATAATAAGTAAATAGATCTTAAAAAAAAAAAAAAGATGCCCATAAAAGCCTAAGAAGTATTTATAACCCCAAATAGATTGGAGAGTGATGGGAATTTAAGCCTGCCCTAGGAATCTTACACATTCTTGATCATGATTACATTCCCTACATCCTACACTATCTTTCCATCTCTCTTTGAAACTCATGATCTAGTACTATTTCATTCTCAAGAAAGCATCAAATATTTTACACAGAAAGTATATCACAAGTACAAAGGATAAAAATAAGACTAATTGCAGCAAGTTTCATCACATCTTGCAATCTTTTTTTTTCTTTTTTTTGAGTGTAGAAATTTGTAGTTAAGCAATACATTAAAATTGCTTCTAATATCTTAGATGAATTAATGCTTTAAATGAAAGTAAAGAACTTAAATTGGTTCCATAAATTGAATATTCCACCAACAGAACATTATTATTAGGTTTGGCACATGTGCTTTTGTTTATTATTTTAAGGGGGAAGGAAAATCTTTTACAGTCACTAAACATATCTTAGAACCAGAAAAATGTGTCTGTGGTAATGTACAATGGAACAACACAATGTATTTACTTATATGTAATTTCTTCCTTCCTACTTTGATACATGTATAGACACAATATCAGAATTTTCTGAGCTTACTATATCTAGCCTGTGATATAGTAATGTTTAATATTAAGCATCTGAACCAGAAAGAATTAACTTATGAACAGAAAGGTCTATGTAGGTTACACTTTGGAGATTTAGATACACGATCCTGAATCTCACTGGTTTCATTCACATTATTGCAGAAGCACAAAATAGAGTAACTGATTTTATTGTGAGTTGGGATATAGGTAGCAACTGAGAAAAGAATCCATGAACTTAAGACTCATTTTAATGAACATGTCATCAGGAATCACTCCTTAAATTAATTTTTAAATAAAACATAATTGTATTCTTTAACTCCTTATAATGCCTGCTTTCAAACTCTCTAATATTCTCTACCCTTGTTTCCCTCAGATTAATTTACTATATGCCAAAAGATGATAGATAGAAAAATAGACAGATAGATTAATGTAGATGAGTAGATGTCAGATGGAGATAAAAATTAGATGATGATTAGAAAGGTAGATGGATAGATAGATAGGTAGATGGATGGATAGATAGATAGATGATAGATAGATGATAGATAGATAGATAGATGATAGAGATGATGATTGGATATAGGTAAGTAGAATATAGAACATAGTTTCTTATCTAAATATTTATTGATGGCCTTCTACGATTGTTCATACATTGACTAATATGAACAGTACATCAATAAACAGGAATCTCTGTGGCTAGTTTACTTTGATTTATTTTGGTATTATGCGGTTGGATCACATGGGAATTCTATTTTTACTTTCTTTGAAGAAAGTTTCTGTTAATTTCCACAGTGGCTATACCAGTTTTAATTCCCACTAGCACTGATTAATGGTTTCTCTTTCTTTGGATCTACCACCATTTGTTAATTATTTTCTTGGTGATAGCTAATCTTACTTAAGTGAGGTGGAATCTCAAAGCAGTTTTCATTTATAATAGACTAGTGTCTAGAGATAATGAACAACTTTCTTTCAAACAGTGATTGACTATTTATATTTCCTCTTTAGAAAACTTCTCAATCTATGTTAGCTTATTCACTGAGTGATGAAGTGTGATTGGGTGTCTAAGATTTTACTTCCTTATGAATGATGCATATTAACCTATTACTTGATTTATAGGTTGCCATTATTTTCTCTGGTTCTAATAATAATTTAATGTAATGGTGGACTTCTATCCCTTTGTTTGTGAGAAATATCTCACAACTTCTTTATCTACACCATAATGAGAATTAACTTTCATCTGTGACTTTCCTTTATATTTAAGAGAATTGTTTGACTTATTGATTATATGTATGTGTGTGTGTATGCATTCACTTATATACTAATTTATATTTTCTTTAAACAATTATATATATATATACATATATACATATGTCCAGGTATTTGCATATAAATATTCATATATGTGTGTGTGTGTGTGTGTGTGTGTGTGTGTGTGTGTGTGTGTATTTGTATTTCATCTTGGAAAGAAACTGAATAGACACAGAGTAGAAAAAGTAGATTAACCATCTTATACATTACAGGAGATGGATAACTTGGGTATATATCTGTTTATTTTTGGTCATGACTGCAATACCAATTCCATTATTTCCTTTTTCTTTTCAAATGTTTTTCTATTTTTACAGATCTATGTTTGTTTGTTGTCAGGTTCCAAAAATAGGGTGATCAAGTTATTCAAAATCAAATTTCTTTCTGTTAATTAAAGGAAATATCAATTATTTAATAAAGTATATATGTTGTTAAGATCTTGAGATGAATCTTAAACTAAATTCAATATGAGTTATCTTCAATGTAGATAATAAAATGCTAATTAAAATTTATTCTAACTTAAACATATTTTTTTGTGACTGTGTGAATAATAGAATCTATTTCCCATAGGCAACATTTCCTCTTGTCAATGGGATAGACATACTTAACTTTTAGTACATGTCTAATTGTACTAAATGATGCATATATAGAAAAAAAATAGAAATCATGAACTTGTTTTCAGTTTCAAGGAATATGCCATTTTAAAAGTCTGCTGTTATGACCAACATCATATTGCATGACATGGAGACATTTTTTTTTTGCTGTTTGTTTTATTTTGTTTGTTTTTTTTTATATTTGTTTCTGTATTGTACTCAAACACCATAGCATAGGAAGCTATTTTTTCAGGTTCTGAGAGGCCATTAATTAATGTTGTAGTATTACTGGCTGGCTGAGTAGGAAGGTGGCTGGCTGGCCGCCTGGATGATGGATGGATAGCTAAATCAGAAATAATGAAAATGTATTCAATACACTTGAATGTATGCATATTTCCTTAATCCATGAATACATTTCCCAAATCCTCATTTCCTTTTCAGACTCTCCATATCTTCTCTCTTATATTTTCATGTGATTAGCTTTAACTAACACTATTTTCATTTCCTATATGTCTCTGTGCTACTGTCCATATGAAGAAAAATTATAATTTATTTTTGCTTATTTTGCTCAACAAAATTATAAATTGAATAGTTATTAGAGGGATATACCAATGCTGTAAGTACAGAAAATACCTTAGAAAAAATTGTTTTATGACAAATAAAAGACTCTTAGAATGCTGTTCTAGAATAGGACACAGGGGATGATGATGATGATGAATATTAATGTACTATTTTGCTAGCTCCCCAAAATTTTTGAGAATTGTAGATTAATATCAGATGAAACAAATTGTATCTGCTAAGACTTGTTTTGTGTGCAAGATTGAGGTCAACTATAGAGAAAGTTCTATGAGGTGTTGAATAGAATGTATATTATTTTGTATATGGGAAAAGTGCTCCATAAGATCTGTTAAGTCCATTTGCTTTATGAAGTCATATAGCTCCATTATTTATCTCTTTAATTTTTGTCTTGATTATCTGTTTATTGATGACAGCAGGTTATTCAAGTCTACCACTATCAGTCTGTGAGGGTCAGCATGTGATTTAAGGTGAACAAAGTGTGTTTCTTTTGTATATGTGGGTGTGCTTGCATTTGGTTCATAGAGGTCAAGATTTGTATCCCATCTTGGGTTTTTTTTCTATAAGTATATACTGGGTTTTTCTATCACTTTTTGTTAGTTTAGGTTTGAAGTCTATTTTATCAGATATTAAAATGGTCACAACAGATTGCTTCATAGATCCATTTGCTTGGAATATTGTTTCCCATCCTTTAAACCCAGAGGTGATGTCTATCCTTGATGTTACCCATTTTTCTAGAGCAGAAGGATGAATCTTGTTTTCTAATCCCTTCTGTTTGTCTGTGTCTTTTTATTGTTGAATTGAGTCCAATGATATTGAAAACTATCAATGAACAGTACTTGTTGACTCTTGTTATATTATTGTTGTCATTGTGTGTGTGTGTGTGTGTGTTTCCTTTCTTTTATTTTGCGCCTATGAGACTATTTATTCTTCATGTTTCTTTGAATGTGGTTATCCTCTCCATGCTGAAGTTTTTTTATTCTAACCTCTTCTGTAGGGTTGGAATTATAGACAGATATTGTTTATTTTTATTTCTATCATGAATATCGCATGTTTTCCAACTATTGTGATTAAAAGTATTTCTTGGTCTAATAATTTGTCTTGGCATCTGGAATCTTTTACAGTTTGTAGAATATCTCTACAGCTTTTAGAGTCTCCACTGAGAATTCCTTCATATGTTACTTGGCCTTTTCCATTGAAGCTCTTAGTATTCTTTCCTTGTTCTTTGTGTTTAGTTTTGTGTGTGTGTGTGTGTGTGTGCCAAGAATTATTTCTTTTGTGTCCAATGTATCTGGTGCTCTGTATGCTTCTTCTACCTTGATAGGCATCTTCTTCATTAACTTAGGGAAATTTTCTTATGTTATTTTGTTGAAAATATTTTCTGTGCCTTTGAGCTGGTTTCTTCTAATTCCTTTATTATTATTATTCTTAGATTAGTATTTTCATAGTGTCTCAGATTTCCTTTTTTTTTTTTTTTTGGTTTTTGAGACAGGGTTTCTCTGCTGTGTAACAGCCCTGGCTGTCCTGGACTTGCTTTGGAGACCAGACTTGCCTTGAATTCACAGAGAACCACCTGCCTCTGCCTCCCAAGTGCTGGGATTAAAGGCGTGTGCCACCACGCCCAGCTTCCGATGTCCTGTACGCTTTGTGGCATGGTATTTTTCAGATTTAAAATTGTCTTTGACTGGGTTTTCCATATTTTCTATGATGTCTTCAAGATTCTCTCTTCCCTTTCTTGTACTCTGTTGTAGATACTTCTGTCTGGGGCTTCTATTTGAATTCCCAGTTCTCTGTAGTGAAGACATATTGTCCTGACTGCTATTGATAGTTTTTTCACCAATATCTGCACATAGGTTTTTTTCATGATTGAAATTCAAGGTGCTGATATTTATGGAATTAAAGGTGCTGATATTTAGTCCTGTCTTTGTTGGGTAGGTATTTAGTTCCATGTTTGTTTTGCCCTCTCTGGTTCTTAAGAGGGTGGGGTGGTTGTGCCTTGCCTCTTAGGAAATTCTTCCTGGATTCTACTAAGAAGATTCTTGGGGATTCCTAATAAAATGTACAAGATGTTAACACTTAGGAATGGAGATGTCCTGGTGGGAGGCCATTTAAGAAGGTCTACAAGAGGGTGGAAATCAGGGTGGTCCACCAAGATTATTTAGTCCCCTGGAAATTTGCCCAAAGTTTACAACATATAGTATCCTAAAGCTCTGATTATAATGAAGAATTGGATTTGGAAAGAGAAAGGATAATGGAGTTCTGAAGCTATGTCAAATGCTTTCCTATTCTACTTGTTTCTCTGGCAGAATTGGTTGGTGGGATGTAGCAAATGATGTTAGAATTGGGGGTTGGAATGGTAGTATGAGTAGGGAGGAAGGTTAGAGGAGACAATTTGCGTTATCCATTAGGAATGAAAGCAGAGAGAATATGGAACCTACAGTAGATGACATGCTACAGAGTTAGGGGTGAAACCCTGTGTACAAGTTTTGAGGAAGGTGGAGTAAAGTGCTTTTAGAGGCTCCCTGGTTCCTTGGTTGTAATGGCCTCCAGGGTTCCATGGAATGCTGGAGTTGGGGATTAGGATAAAATGATAAGACGAAGGAAGATATGGTGGACTGTAAAAATCTTTGTACACTACTAGAGATGGGGGCAAGGAGGGAAGGGAGGTCTTACCAGGTGATTTAGAACAGAGTAAAGGATAAGAGTGGGGGAGTGGTTTCAGAGGAATGAAGTAAGAGGTGAAGATCCATAGTTAGCTTACTTGCCTCAAAATGATGTGGACATGTATCTTGCTTCCTAAGTTTTTGGTTTATTAAGATCAGGTCTAATGTTTGCGTCTAAAACTCAGAATCATAATGTTCATCGAGTTACTATTTATAAGCCAAAAATTTTAACAACTACCATCTGCAAGAAAATATATAAAAGACTGTTTCTACATTAACATATTGTACTGATATTCATTCATAAAAGGTATCACATCATTGATTTAATCTCTATTGGTTACTAGCACATATCTATAATTTTAAATATAGTGCTGAATTAGGAGACATATTGAAGAAAAGTGTGCAAAGCTTGCTTCTAACAAAAATATCTATAATTTTATTTTAAAACAACTCATTTTTATTATTTTATCCCTGTATTTCTATGTCTCTGTTAGCTTGTCATTGAGTTAGATACTTCAAAGATGCTGAGAAACCACAGTTTATTTTCTATTTATAAACTGACTCTGTCTCTAACTAGGATAAAATATTGTTAGACTAACTTCTGTTCAATTTTTCTTCATGCCCCCTTCTTCAGTGTTTTGACAAATATTGATTTCCTGCTTAAACATTTTATTCTATGTGATCAATTCTTGTTATTTATTAAAAAACCCTACTTTTTTAAATAATTTATTTTTTTATTTCTTCAAGTTACATCTCAATCACAATCCCCTCCCTACTCCCCCCTCCAGTCCCACCCTTCCACCCTCCTCCTCCTCAACCCCCCATACTCTTCCCTTTTTTTTTTTTTTTTTTTTTAGTTTAAGGTATTTCTTTTTTCCCCCAACAGCTCTCCCTTTCAGTCCACAAAATGGTTCTTTTTCTTATAACTACAAATACAATACAAAACAACAGAAATAAATAGGCCACAATTATAAGAGTTATATGGCTTAGCATACATTCCCAATGTCCAGTCTATATGTATTTGGCACCTGACTTTAACATTCTACTATCTAACCATCTCCATGAGTTTAAAGTTCTATATCTAACTCAGCTTTCATACTAACTTGCCTCAGAATTTTAAAAATATCTTCTTAGATCCAGAACACCCTCTTGATTCCTAAACAACTCAAAATTTAACTATGAGACTCTAGCTATCTATTCTTCAACCACCTCAGAGACCTGAGAGGGATAAATGTATCTGATTATATAGGAAGTGCAGGGCCTGCAGCTTCCAAAACTAAAAAATGACATACCAGTGGCTGCCTGGACAGTTCCCATTTTCTCTCCATACGTTACAGCATCAATCTTCAGCCATTTGGCCCCGTTTCTCTGACAGACATTGATTGTAGAGCAGGAATTATGAAGGACTTACCTACCCTGTCTTGGCAGAGCTAGGCTGTTGACTTACCTGCTTCCAAGTTTTGTCCTTCTTGGACAGAAGTCTGTCTACAGTTGAAGCAAGGGGTTTTTCTTGCCAAGAGAAAGGCTTACCACCAATTCAATCATCTCCCACTGGAGATTCTTCGATGCTCATCTTCTACTTGGAGTAGAATAGGGGGGTGCTGTCAGGAGCTGACATGTCTCGATATCAAAAAATCTTAAGTTAAGAAAACATCTTTGAATGCCATATTCTGCAGATCTCTTGAGGTTTTTGAAGATGCCCTATCTCTTATATTTAGAGAAAAAAACCCTACTTTTTATATGTGGTTATTGGAATATCTATAATCATTGATTTATGTAAGTATTTGGTATTCAATTGGGAAAATCATCTTTTATTTTATAACTATATTTTCATCATTAAAATTTAGCATGAAAATTTTAGAAAAAAATATATGTTTTGTTGTCTTACTTTTATATTAGCAGATATTTGCTATTAAATGTATTATTAAATGGTATTTGCTTATTAAATCACCTTTAAAACTCAGCCCATATATGTATATATGTGTGTGTGCATGTGTGAATATGAGTGTGTGTGTGTGTTAAATGAGTTAAACAACCTAATTGCCAAGAGTATGCATAGGCAGCCACTCTGATGTTTTAAAATTGTGCCTTTGTTTCCAGTATCTAGCTATTACAAATAAAGCTGCTATAAACATAGTTGAGAAGATATTCTTGTGGTTTGGTGATGAATCTTCTGGATGTATGCTCAAGAGTGGAATGGCTGAGTCTTGAGTTGTAATTACTCCAAGTTTTCTAAGATATCACCAGACTGATTTCCATAGTGGTTGTACAAGTTTGCAGTCCCACCAGCAAAGGAGGACTGTTCCCCTTTACCGACAACCTCACCAGTATGTGCTGTCATTTGAGTTTTTGATCTTATCCATTCTGACAGGTGTGAGATGTAATCTCAGAGTCATCTTAAGTTGCATTTCTCTGATGATTAAGGATGTTGAGCATTTCTTCAGGTATCTCTCGACCATTAGAGATTCCTCTTTTGTGAATTCTCGGTTTAGATCTGTTCCCCAATTTTTGATTGGGTTATTTGGTTTCTTGGTGTTTAATTTCTTGAGTTCTTTACAAATTTTTGATATTAGCCCTCTGTCAGATGTGGGGTTCGTAAAGACCTTTTCCCTATCTGTAGGTTGCCGTTTTGTTCTACTGACAGTGTCCTTTGCCTTACAGAAGTTTTCAGTTTCATGAGGTCCCATTTATTGATTGTTGATCTTAGAGTCTGAGCTATTGGTGTTCTGTTCAGGAAGATGTCACCTGTGTCAATGAATTCAAGGCTTTTCCCATTTTCTTTTCTATTAGATTTAGTGTGTCCAGCTTTGTGTTAAGGTGTCCCTCAACCAAGGATTGGATAAAAAACAATGAAACAAACAAAAAAACATTGTATATTTACACAATGAGATACTTCTCAGCCATCAGAAATAAGGAAATTATACAATTTGCTGCAAAATTGGTGGAACTAGAAAAGCTCCTCCTCAGTGAGCTAACCCAGACCCAGAAAGATACACATGCTGTGTATTCACTTATAAGTGGATGTTCGCCATTTAGAACAGTTTAGCTCTCCTACAAGTAGCAGATCAAAAGGAACAGGAACATGGATTTTGTTACTTGTTAGTGGGGCACTTTGCCCTAGTGGAACTACCATGTAGGCCTGTAGTGCAAGAGGAAGCTCTTAGCCCACATATAACTGATGGACTGAGGGGACTGAGATGTGGGGGCACCCCATACCAGAGGAGTCTGATAGGAGGTAGAGGAGGTAGAGAGTGGGAGAGTGGAACTGACAAGGGTGGAGGGAGGGGGCTGCAATGGAGATGTAACTTGAAGTAATAAACATAATAAAAAACTGTGCCTTTGTAAGTTTCCAATATCTTTACTATAGAAACATTGTGTTGACACAAGAGAAATGAATATTTTACTTTGAGTGATATTAATTTTTAGGTATTAGTATAATATTAAGGATTAAAAATAGTAATAAAAAATTATAAACAAGGGCTGGAGAGATGGCTCAGTAGTTAAGAGCAGTGGTTGCTCTTCCAGAGGTCCTGAGTTCAATTCCCAGCAACCACATGCTGGCTCACAGCTATCTATAATATGGTCTGGTGCCCTCTTCTGGCCTGCAAACACACATGCAGACAGAACACTCTATGCAAAATAAATAAATAAATAAATAAATATTTTAAAAAACATAAACAATGAAATATTGAAATATAGTACATAAAGAAGGAAATTGTGTTTTACAGATAGTGGAAGAGAGATATTACATGGAAGTGTAATAAGAAATTAAAATTAAATAAAATATTCTAGGAGTCAAAATTTAGAGAATGGGGACCATTAAATAAATAATTAATGTAAAACAAACAGTTTTGATCTTCTGTTGAAGATCAAGAATTTTACGAAAGAATCTGTATTGATTAATTTCAGTAGATAAGTGTTTAACTGTCTTCTTCATTTTACTCGTGTTAGTAGAAGCTAGGAATAGATCCTTTTATCTGAGTGAGGAGAATTGCATTTGACAAGGAAGATGGAATGGGTTACTATATGGTAAATTGCCTTTTCAAGAGCAATTATCTATTCATGACATTAATCCAATACAATTCTCTTTGGTTTTCTTCTGTATAATATTTTTCCTTCATTGTTTTGTTCACTACATGGAATCTATAGACTTATATAAAAATTACCTTCTTTTCAATCTCTGTAAATATTTAAATTGATTCTTAAGACAATTTTTCCCTGTTGAATGATGGAGTGTTCTTAGGTAACCTTGTTCTTATAACATACATCTCTGTTGGAAAGTAAAATATGTATTTTAGTGAATATATACACATTTGAAGACTAATATTTTAAACTTATATTAGCATTTTTTTTGATATCTGCTTTAAAATATCCAGTTTGGTAGTAGATATGTGTAAACCTTAAGTTGAGGCAGAGATGTTGTGAGTTCAAATCTTGCCAGGGCTTCCATGTCATTCAGGCTACCCATGACAGTTTAGTTCGATCTCTTTTCAAAATAAAAAGGGAGTCTAGAGATGTAGCATATAGGACTTGTATATACCTAGCTTGTGTAAGGCTGTCAGTTCAATCTCTGGGAAAATAGTCTACATTTTAACTTCTTTCAGATTAAAAAAAGTATTATTATCCCTTTTTCCAATTAAGTAAAGAAATACACCCTCTCTCACACACGTTTGCTCAGTAAAATATAGACCCACAATAACCCTGAGACAAATGTATAGAATAACTTATTCTGACTCCTGTAAAGTTATTTTTGAATAGAACTACACTTCAAATATCTTTATATTATAGAGAACACAAAAATTATAAACACAGTTTTTGATGACTATTCTTAGTTGTCTATTTGACTACATCTGAAACTAACTAAAACATAAGGTGTATAGAATAGTCATGAGGGACATTTTTTCTTAATTAAATCATTCCACAAATATTGTAGTATATGTCTTTTATCAAAATTACATAATTGAAAAACAGACACTCTAAAATACTGCTAGGTATTTAACCTTAAATTAAAGTACAATCAGTACAGGCATAGTAAGAAAAAATAACAAAGTTATGTGCAACAAATTCTGCAAAATATTTTTTAGTAATTATATTTCATCAGTTTACTATTAATCATATTTTATATAAATGATACCAAATAATTACTAGTACCACTAATTGGCCAAACTAATGACAAACTCTTGTATTTTTTGATAATTTCTTGTGATGTGCCCAGAGAAAAAATATGTTAATTTTACAAACTTCTAAAAAAATTAGTTGTGCATAAATGAAGTATAAGCTTCTTTTTTTTTTTTTTGGAAATAGGGTTTCTCTGTGTAGCCCTGGCTATCCTGGACTCATTTTGTAGACCAGGCTGGCCTTGAACTTGCAGAGATCCACCTGCCTCTGCCTCCCAAGTGCTGGGATGTGCCACCACACCTGGCAAGTATACGCTTCTTGACAGAATTTGCATAATGTTCAAAATACAGTTATCCAGGGACCACGTGATATGCATTCTCTAAACTCTTAAAAGTTTCACTATGCTTTTAATACACAATGTTAAATAGAAAAGTGTGAGGTGGTCCTCTCAAGAAGTTTAAATTCTGCTTCATTATAAATCGAATAGTTCATTACTGTCATCTTCCCTCTTATATTTTATGATATAAATTTTACTTATGGCTAATTTTTGTCTTAATCTGCTTGTTACAAATCATATGCTAAAGTATTGGCATGGCTTTAAGATCCTGTAACCATCACCACAATGAAGACACACACTTTAAACACTCTCAGTGCTCCACATTGCTTTGTAGTGTATAAGATGTAGAGATGCTGCCTGCCCATGAAAACATCAATATGCTTCTACCCAGAGATTTTGTGCACCTTTCTTAAGGAAATGTAATCATTTGGCATGGAGTCTTTCCTGGATTTCTTACATTCAGGGTCAGTTTGATATTCATCTATGCTACTTGAAACAGCAATCCACCCTTGTATTTAAAAAAAACTCTTGTAAACAAATAATTATTTTTTTTTACTCTAGAACACTGTATATGGTTGTACTAATATATCAAAATCATATGGTTCATATAATAGCTTAAAATAGGTATTCACTATTTTTTTGATGAATTTATATAAAATCTTTCTCTCTGTGTGGATGTGTGTGCATATGTGTGTTACATAATGATTAAAATTATTATTATCTGCAAATACTTTCTTAGGATATGGTTCCTTCATTATTTTTTAGAACTTCCATTTATTTATTTATTTTAATATTTATTTATTGCTTCAAGTTACATCACAATCATAGTTTCCTTCCACCTCTGTAACAGTAATTTTTTATTTATCACACACACACATCTGTATATATGTATATATATATCAATACTTAACAATTACCTAACCATTGTCTATAAAATTCCTAAATCCTAAACCCATGCCCTAACTCTGAAACCTAACACCTAAAACTTCTTAGTATCTATAATACAAACATATAACATAAACCTAAGGTTTCTCAAAAGGATATTTTTCTCTGAGTGTGGGGTGTGATGGATGGCTGGTCTTCATTCAATTTTTCAGTTTTTTTTAAAAACGTTTATTTATTTATTTACTTGTTTATTTATTTATTATGTATAAAGTATTTGCTCTACATATATGCCCAGGCAACAGATCTCAATGTAGATGGTTGTGAGCCACCATGTGGTTGCTGGGAATTGAACTCAGGACCTTTGGAAGAACAGCCAGTGCTCTTAACCATCTCTCCAGCCCAATTTTTCAGTTTTAAAGTCTCTTAAACTGTCTGAATTTCGTTCATCCCTTCCTGGTTTTAAGACCAATTAGCATATGAAAGTTTCCCAGGCGGCTCACCTATTCAGATGCTTATGGTCTGCAAAGGCCCAGAGCTCTGCATCTGAGCACCCCAGATTCTCTGGGAGAATCTATCTCCTCTCCAAACCCAAAACAGGTCAACATCAGAGGGTAAAAGTTTCCGAAGAGATTGTGATGCCTGTTTTTTTGCCAGTCAAGGAAAACGTTGTTGAATGAATCAGGAAACAGGAGAGAGAGCCAGCCCAATGTCCACATGAATCCTGCCTTATATATCTTCACCTGTGGGCAGAAGCTTTTAAGTTCAGTCCCTGGGCTCAATCTTTTTCAAAAAAGCTTTTTGCAGAAGGGTGTGAATTCACAGGCTGTCTGAATATGTGGACAGGTGCCTCAGGGCAGGTCCTTCAGATGCTTTTCACAGAGAACTGTGAAATGACTGCAGACCTCCAGAGGGCCGACACCTCAGGGGGCATATCCTGCCCCTATCCCTAATATGAAAGAGGTCCTGGTCCTTGGCTTGTTCCCAAGGACATGCCACTTCTGGTGTAACTCTTTTATCTTAAAAGTCCAGCCTATTCCAAGTTCCCTATGCTCTATATGCTAACACTAAACCTACCACACACCTCCCTCTCCCAGCTCCACCTTCCTACCCTCTTCCCCCTCACCCTCATATCTGCCTAATTTTTTTTTAAATTTAAGGTGCATCTTTTCCCCCAACTGTCCCCCCTTTTATTCCAATAAAAATCTCTTTATCTTATAACAACAAATACAATGCCAAACAATAAGAATAAGCTACAATTATGAAAATTATAAGATATTGCCTATATTCCCAATGTCCAATCCATATGTAATTGGTAACTGATATTAATATTCTATTATCTATCACTCAATGAGTTTAAATTTCTATACCTAACTCAGTTTCCATATTAACTTGCATTACAAGCTTAAAAACTTCTTCTTAGACTTAGAACATCCTTTTAATTCCTAAACAACTTAAAATTTAACTGTGAGACTATAACTATCTAGTCCTCTACCACATCAGAGACTCGAGAAGGATAAATATATCAAAAACTGGGTGTTGAATTTCTGTGTTTTATATGATATTTACTACAATTACAACAATGTTTAAAATTTACAAATTTTATTGCAATTTTATGTTCCCCAGCATATGTTTATTAGATTCCTTGCTATTGAATTCTCTGCTGAGTTGCAAGAATTCCCTTCATTTTGTTTGTCTGTTCATATTGTTAAGGTGACATTTTTTCAGTTACATTTTTAGTCTTTATAAAACTTGACATCTCCCTTTCCCTTAACTTTGCAATTTAGTGTTGCAGGATATGATTTAAACTTTCATATACTAAAGGACATTTCTTATGATTCTTCTAGATGATTTAAATTTTATCTTCAATGTCAATGCTTATAAAATCAAAACAAATTTTTTTGCTATAATATAAGCTTGCTGCTGATATTCTGTTTTCTATGATAGTACTTGATTCAAAAGAATTTATTTATTTATTTATTGGTTTATGTATTATTTATTTTAGTACCTACACATGTTTGCTTTGTGTCTTGAATTTGGTGAAGTAATTCAGCTTCGTTTATATGCTTTAATTCTATGAGTTGATATGGTTCCATATAAGTTCTGGCACCAAAGTGACAAATATATCAATATATTAATACATCATTGGCAAAACAGTATATTGGTATTTTAAAAAAAGAAAGAAAGAAAGAGAAAAAGAAAGAAAGGAAGGAAGGAAGGAAGAAAATGGAAGAAAAAAAACAATAGGAGACCTTAAAGTCATTATGAAATGACAAAGCAAAGACTAATTCTGAATTTCAAAAAAGTTTGTTCTCATTACTAACAAGCCCATTTATAACTGGGTTTAGAGTCAAGATTAGCTATAGGAATGAAAATAAAAATATTTTGGCATGAACCATTGTTTCAAAAGGGATCATTCAATTTCTCATGAATATTGACAGTAATGGCCACCTTAGTTCTACATTATAAATTTGATTTTGTTCTTTAAAGTCACTTATTGATAACCCTATTTAAGATAGACTACTTATAAGTTAAAATGAAGTTTTGTCCTAAGCAACTGACTTATAGCAGACTTGTGGAACAAATTGAAGGCTTATTCCAGAAAACACACAGACTCTGTCTCTGTTGAACTCTGCAATTAATTAATTACTGATAATTATAAAATATGCAGCTCTGATTTCCAAGAGATAATTCCTCATTATAAGGAGGAAAGAAATGTAAGTTTTCTAGAATGTTCTTAGTATCACTGTGTGGGGACAGAGAGAGATGCAAATATTTACTCACTTGAAAGTTGGGTAACAAAATTAGAAACATGAAAATCACCAAACAAAAAGCCACATTTGCTTCAAACAATTGATTGTGGAATAAAGTACATTAACCAAGGTGTTTCCAAAGTACAGGATCTCTTTCTGAAATACAGGAGTGTGGCAGTGGCAGAAACAAAAGTCTGCCTAGAATGATGCTTTCCAGGGAGTATGAATATGCCCTCAGTTAAAAAATTCAGATGTAAATTCTCTATTTAGCTCCATCCCCCATTTTTTGATTGGATTATTTGGTTTCTTGGCATTTAATTTCTTGAGTTCTTTGTAGGTTAAAAATAAATCAACTGTTGGACATACAAAACTACCCTAATATCTGTATGTCTGCAATATCTTTTTCAGTTCATATTTCTATATAATTATAAATAAGATGTAGGGGTTAAAAGACTTGAGAAAAATGGGATATAGACATAATATAGGAATGATAAAGAAAAAAGGACAGATAATTGAATATGCTCTTATATATTTGTATATTGATACAAAATTAAGATTATTTTGGGCTACCTTGGTATTGATCTTTGTATATTGATTCAAAATTAAGATTATTTTTGGCCACATTTGTATTGATCTTTGTATACTGATACAAAATTAAGGTTAACTCTTTTTAAGGTATTGTACCTAGGTAACACTTAAAAATGAAATGAAAAGTTTTAGCCTTTTGTTAGAAACTATCATAAACAATTTAGGATAATTAAGAAACACAAACTAATAGTCATTCAAGCATGTCATGTTGTTAGGTATTAGAGCAGTCAATCCACAGTGATTTTCTAAGTTAATCAGAAACCAAGTTGCTAAGAGACAAGCAATATTTCCTTATCCAAATATAAGGAGATAGATAGGTGGTCTTCAAAAACCTCAGAGATCTGCAGAATATGGCATTCAAAGATATTTTCTTAACTTAAGATTTTTTTGATATTGAGACATGTCAGCTCCTGACAGCACCCCCTATTCTACTCCAAGAAGAAGATGAGCATCGAAGAATCTCCAATTTGAGATGGTTGAATTGATGGTAAGCTTGTCACTTTGCAATAAAAATCCCTTGCTTCAACTATAGCCAGAATGTTGTCCAAAAAGGACAAAACTTGGAAGCAGGTAAATCGACAGCCTAGCTCTGCCAACACAGGGAAGGCAAGTCCTTCATAATTCCTGTTTTACAATCAATATCCATCAGAGAAATGGGGCCAACCGGCTGAAGGTTGATGCTGTAATGTATGGAGAGAAATTGGGAACTGTCCAGGCAGCCACTGGTAAATCATTTCTTAGTTTTGGAAGCTACTGGCCCTGCACTGCCTGTATAACCAGATATATTTATCCCTCTCATGTCTCTGAGGAGGTTGAAGACTAGATAGCTAGAGTCTCATAGTTAAATTTTGAGTTGTTTAGGAATTAAGAGGATGTTCTGGATCTAAGAAGATGTTCTTAAAATTGTGATGCAAGTTAGGATGGAAGCTGAGTTGGATATAGAACTTTAAACTCATGGAGATGGCTGGATAGTAGAATGTTAAAGTCAGTTGCCAAATACATATGGACTGGACATTGGGAATGTATGCTAAGCCTTATAATTCTCATAATTGTGGCCTAATAATTTCTGTGGTTTTGTATTTTATTTATTGTTATAAAAGAAAGAGCCATTTGTTGGACTGAAAGGGGGAGTTCTTGGGGGGAGGATAAGTTATACCTTAAATTAGATGGAAGTGTATGGGGGTGTTGAGGGGTAAGAGGGTGGGAGGGTTGGACCAGAGGGGGGGGTAGGGAGGGGATTGTGATTGAGATATAACTTGAAGAAATAAAAAGTAAATATATTTTTTAAAAAGAAAAAAAAAGTGGAAATTTATCTTTCACACATTCAGATGTGAGGAGGTGTTGGAGAATATTTTATCACATTGTGAACCCTGAGATTGTGAATTGGCAAAACCTGTTTCTCATGGTGTGGCTCAACCCTTGAATACATCTTTAACCCAAGAGCTGATTTAAGAACCATAAATAAGATGTTTCTACCAATAGACTCTTTACAAGTTGGAAACTGTAATTGATTTAAGAGATTGCTTTTTCACAATCCTTTTACCGGAGCATTTGCTTTCTCAGTACCTACTTCTAAAAATAGTTGTTCAATAAAGAAATATCATTGGAAAGTCTTACCACAAGAACTATTAAACGGCTCTGCCTTGTGCCAATATTTTGTCCAAGAGCCATTAGAAATAATTTGAAAACAGATTTTTCAATCTAAAATTTATCATTATATGAATGATATCTTTTTAAATGTTTATTTATTACTGTAAGTACTACTTGTGAGAGTTTGTATCTTTACCAAACAAAGGACCAGGCAGTAATGGAAGCATCCTTGATGAGATTCACCCCCAGGATGGTGAGATGGTGAGACATATTTTTTTCTAGTATTCTAGTTGATCCAGCCTCAGACTATTTCAGTTGCTCTTTCATCAAAACTTGCTTCCAGGAGAACTTCAGAGCTTCTAGATTAATTCATCCAGTCTTTCAGAATATTACAGTCAGGACTTCAGCTGAGCCTGTATTTTCACAGAACATAGAGACTGAACAGCAAATGTTATGACTAGCTTTCTTAAGACTTGATTGCTTTCCCAATTTCTTCGGCCACAAAAGGGAAACAGTATTCCAAATCAACAGGAAGCAATTTTAAGAGAGAGATAACCTGTTCACAAAAGGCAGAAGGTTGGTTTTTTGTTTTTGTTTTTGAGTTCAATTTAATTTGTTTGTTTGTTTATTTATTCAGTTATTTATTTATTGGCCATTCAATGGGTTGTAGCTGTAGCTGTTTGTTGTTGTTTAGGGGCATTGATTGTAAGTTGATAAATGGTCTTGATCAGGGAGGAAGCAAGATATAGGATATTAGACTAGGATTTCTCTCTTTTTCTTTTCTCTATTCTTCTTTATTTTTTTCTTTTCTTTCTTTATTTTTTATTTCTTCAAGTTACATCTCAATTGAAATCCCCTTTCCACCTCCTCCCTCTGG
Source organism: Lophiomys imhausi (assembly GCA_907164525.1). Lineage (NCBI taxonomy): Eukaryota > Metazoa > Chordata > Mammalia > Rodentia > Muridae > Lophiomys > Lophiomys imhausi. The sequence goes on along the minus strand of CAJQZJ010033103.1, from coordinate 1,191,072 downwards.
TCTCACCCTCCCACCTTCCCACCCTCTACCCCCTCCACCCCCATACATTTCCTGAAGGGGCTGATAGATTAATATAAGTTAGATTTAGTGAATATAT